>OX638368.1:59496050-59591988 GCA_951812925.1 Calliopum simillimum
ATTTCAAAAATACAAAATAAATTGTACGGCCGATGTACAGCCCATGTTCAGCCCAATTCAATAGTAAAATTCAGTTGTACAGCCCATGTACAGCCCACGTACAGCCCACGTACAACCCATGTACAGCCCATTTCAGAAATAAAAAATAAATTGTACGGCCGATGTACAGCCCATGTTCAGCCCAATTCAATAGTAAAATTCAATTGTACGGCCGATGTACAGCCCACGTACAGCCCACGTACAGCCCATGTACAGCCCATTTCAAAAATAAAAAATAAATTGTACGGCCGATGTACAGCCCATGTTCAGCCCAATTCAATAGTAAAATTCAATTGTACAGCCCATGTACGGCCCATGTACAGCCCACGTACAGCCCATGTTCAGCCCATATGAAGCATCGTGTACGGCCCAAATGTACTGCAAAAACACCATGTTTGGCCCTTGTACAGCCCAAAAAAAGTAATGAAATTTGGCCCTTGTACAGCCTTTGTACAGCCGTAATTTAAAAATTGTTTTTTTTTACTCGGGCTATTCTTTTATATCAGGACTTTGAGCTGGCCAGTCCAAAACATCAATTTTTTCAGCTGCTAGACAGTTTTTTACTAATTTTCGATCAAACTCAAAACTCATGAGCTTTTCACACAATTTCAGTACCGAACCGAGTTCGTTTAACTCAGCTCAACTCAGTTCGAAAGTTTTGAACTGATCGTTTAATCGATCAACCCATTCGTTGTGAGCTGATCGTTTGTTTGTTGAGCTAGTAAGTTATGAGTTTTCTCGTTTATTTGGTAACGTTCAGCGTGTTCGATATGCGTTGGATATGATTGCAATCAGCGTTGCAAGAATTGTGTAGGAATTGGGATAAATATTAAGGTTTCATATTATACACGAATATCAAGCAAATATTTTGCATAGTTGTGTGTTTGCTCTTAAATCGAAATTGTGAACTTATAGAATTGAAAATAAAAACTAAGCCGCTTTGTCAAATGATTTTAAATAGAAAAGATAATATTTTTTTCATAAAAAGGAAGCTTATCACAAAAGTTGTGTTTTTATCACATTTGCTTTTAGCGTTAAAAAAAACCGCTTTCTATTGATAACTAAGAAATATTTTAAAATCTACTTATACCTAATTTTTTCAAAATTTGATTTCGGAATAAATTTTCATAAAAAGAAAATTGAAACATAAATTTCAAAACGTAAAAAGCTGTAAATTCAAAATATTTTTAAATACAGTAAAATACTAAATATTTCAACATTCTCTTATACAGACTGAAGTTATTTTGTGAAAAGCTATTTGTAAAAAAAAATTTGTGTCAAATTTTTCATCCTATTTGAAATAATAAACTGTTTTATCAAATGTAATTGTAAAAAGAAAAAAAACGTGTTCCTAAGTCTCTCGCACAAAGAATTGAGAAGAGGAAGAGCCAAGCGGTGGTTGGCGAGCGAAGCGAAGTCTTTCGCGCAGAGTAGAAGAGAGAGAATTAAAAAGAGAAAGAGCTACGCGGGGGTTGGCCAGCCAAGAGAGCAGAGGGAAGAGCCCCCTAGTTATTTTAAAAATTATAAGAATGTTGAAATTTATTATTTTACTGTATTTAAAAATATTTTTACGTTTAAAAATTTATGTTTTAATTTTCTTTTTATGAAAATTTATTCCGAAATCAAATTTTTAGAAAATTAGTTATAGATTTAAAAATTATAAGTCTTTGTGGCGAAAGACGAAACATATGTCACTATAGCCGTGTTTTTAATCCGTTCCTTGATTTGTCATAATTATGTGTTAGAAAATGCATTGATAGATTTATAAGTATGTAAATCGATCTTTGCAAATATATGACTAAAAGTTCAATTAAAAAAAAAAAATTAGATTTAAAAATATTTTTTAGTTATCAATAGAAAGCGGCTTTTTTTTAATGTCAAAAGCAAATGTGATAAAAGCCCTACTTTTGTGATGAATTTATTTTTTATGAAAAAAATATTAACTTTCATTTGGCAGAACGTCTTACTTTTAATTTTCAATTTTATTATGTTCACAATTTCGATTTAAGAGCAAAAAAATTTTATTATGTTCACAATTTTATTATGTTCACAATTTCGATTTAAGAGCAAAAAAACAACTCACTCAGCTCACAACGAATTGGTTGATCGATTAAGCGATCAGCTCAAAACTCACGAACTAACGAACTGAGCTGAACTGATCGATCTTGGTTCGTTGTGGCGAAAGTTCGAACAGATTCGATCAGCTCATTGCACAGCCCTAAAATTTAATTATCCGAATTAGTCCAATTTCCCATCAAATTTGATTATTGGTCTCACTTCATGCCAAGAAAATGCGCCCCATACCATGACAATACCTCCACCGCGCTTAACAAATTTGGTAGTGCACTTTGTGCTTCAAGCTTAAGACTTATTGACGATGGCTCTATCTATGCGAAATCCAGTTTTTCTGTAGGTGGCTTCCAAATTTTTATTTTTAGGTAGTAAACCTTGGTCCGCCTTTTTCGAATTGATGGCATTGTACACCATTTTTCTAGAGCAATTCAGGATTTAGGAAATTTGAATGGGATTTTCACCTTTTTCTAAGATTTCGAATATAAGCGTCTTTTTTTCTGGTGTACAATGAGTGCCGCTTCCCATTTTTTTTTTAAATAATTATAGAATACAAAACTAATGTCAAACTGAATGATATACATTCACTAGCCTACTGACTCCATAATACTGATCACTCAAATGAAGTGTGCTATTTCTTTTTCCATGTAAAATGATGTACGCAATGAGCAAGATTGGCAATAAAAACAACTGGCGTAATCGTAAATATACATTTTGAACCCAGATAGACCTGAATTTTTTTTTAAATTTACCAATTTTTTTTGTATATTTCGTATATTAGAGGTTGTTTGCTAATGAATATGATGATTTTAGAATGCTTTTGGGATCGGTGACGTCACAAATGGACATCCTTCCAGAAGGACGTCGATCTAATATGCAAGCAAAATTTTTATCATTTTTGTTTATAATTCTCTCATCAGTATCATTATCTGTAACTTAGTTTCCCATTTTCTCGAGTCTATAAGAATAACAAAAACAACGCCTTTAGTATAGTTGACTCTTGAACACTGAAAATAAAAGTTTAGCTTCAAGCTTTCGGTGTTTACTTTCAGAATGTCGGTTTTTTGTTGGGACTACAGCAGAAAACGTACTTTTTCCTATGTCTTCTTCAATTCTTCTGTATTCTGAAGCAAACATTTCATATCAAATCCGCCCAAATGTCACTACAAATGTCTTATCAATTTAAAGCGTCCTTATCCGTTAAGAAACAACCGCTTTGGTAAGATTCCAACCTGGATATGAAGAAGATCTTGAACATAAAATTTGTTCCCATACCTAATGGGCTTTCTTCTTGTGAACTTTTTGATTCCATGACTTCCGAATGATAGGACAATACTCTCAACGACTGAATGTTTTAAAGAGAGCAGATCAATAGCATGACATATCTCGTTGAGGAACGGATTAACCTCGGCAAAACGATCATTGCTATTGAGGTTATTTTCACAGATGTCTAGGTAAGTGCAATACACTTCATCACAAATTGGAATTAATCCCCTGAGTAAGGCCTCTATCGGCATTATTTGGTGGTAATAAAAAGGAACTCACCCCTCTATATCCTATGCCATCATCCATTCCCTCCAAAACATCCAAATTTTCTTCCAATGGAAGCAGTTTTCTGAGTATGAAAAAAAAAAATTTTATGACGCGGATTCGACTGACGTCTATGAATTTTTCTTTTACGGCATTAGCAAAATTGCCGCAAAATAACATATGTAGTAGAATAGCATTTTGCGGCAATTTTTCTAATGTCGATAAAAGAAAAATTCATAGAATTCGTATTTATTACCCGATTTTAAACAATAATAGCTTGTTGGAAAGGTATTTCAATTTGCTATAAGATAAAGTTATGCTTTGACTAATTTAAATAAGTTTAAAAAAAATTTTCATTATTTTTTGCCTGAAACCTCAACTTGACCTTGACCTCTCTTGCGGGCCGGGTTATCGTTATCCGATCGCCGTGAAACTTCATAGTATTTGTTTTTATGACCATTAGAAGGATTTCAGAGGGCGGCATGAACGAAAATCAGAAAATCGTAAAAAAAACGCATGCCTAATGTCCATCTACCAGTTTAAATAAGAATAAAACATTAAAATGCCGACCAAAGTCCCAAATTCTTCCAGAAGGACGACAGGGCTATCTGGGTTAACTATTAATTTCATGGTCGAATGGAGTGCAGTATAAATCACAGAACTTTTTTTGGAAATTCCAAACAATGCAAAAAAAAAGTTACGCTAAGCAAAATATTATCAAATCGTTCTTTTTCCATAGCTGTATGTACGTGATTTCATACACCAAAAATCTGAATCTGAAAGATGATGTCAAAAAAGTGAGCTGGAATTTTTTCCGAATTTTTTTAAGGTCATTTAGCGGTTGCTCATTGCTGTTTAGTGAAAAATCTCGGCTTCATACAGTTTTTATTTTGTTGCGATCTCAAAAATGCTCGAAATAAGTTGTGCGTCGTAATCGTCTTGAATGAAGGTATGTATTTATTTATTTATTTGGACAATAATTACATTAGTACAATAAGAACGATATCTTTTGCTGTACAACAAATTTACAGTGGTCAATTTAGAAAATTTAATTTGTCACGAAAGTAATATTAATAGATAATAATAAAAAAAATATATATGTGTAAAATTTGTGTTTAGGTACGATTAGATTATTGGATCTTACAGAAATGCTAAAACGGAGTTTTTCATACAGACACAGAAGAGCTTTAACGTGAATAATTTTAAGCAAGAATATGCAATTTCTGACCATAAGATACTTTTCAACGGAGCATCCAAGAATCTTAGTGTTCCAGGCTGATACATGGTCATATCTTCTTAGCGCATACACATAGCGCGTGGCATTGTTAAGCGCAACCTGAATCTTATGTAGTGACCTAGAATCCAACTTACTATATACGACTTCAAAATAAGTAATGTAGGGAACTATGAGTTGTTTAACCAGCCTAAGCTTCATTTCAGTGGGCGTGAAGTCAGCTGACAAACGTAAACATCTAAGCACCATATAAATTTTGCTGATAACATGGTTAATGTGTGAAGTGCATGAGAGATCGGAGGTCAAGTGATAACCCAGGCTTATAGCTTTACTAACCATTTTGAGCTCAGAATTACCTACAAAGAGAGGAACAATATTTTCCGTAGCAGGCTTCACATGCGAAATTGGAAGTACATATGATTTATTTGGATTCAAGCAAAGATCATTACTTAGAGCCCAATTGCCTACTGCCGACTGCCAACTAAGCCAATACGACGTGACATGTACATTTGAATGTCATCAGCAAATGCATGCATCTTAACATTACTACACACCCTAAAAATGTCATTTATGAACATACTAAAGAGTAGAGGTCCCAACACAGAGCCTTGCGGAACACCAGCATGACAAAAATTATTTTCAGAGAAAGTGTTATTAACCTTGACCTTTTGTACCCTATCGTTTAAATAACTACTTATTAGTCGTAGAGAGTTATCACAAAAACCAAAATAAAACTTAAATTTTTTACATAAGATAGAATGGTTTACGCTATCGAAAGCCTTAGAAAAATCGAGAAGACATAGCAACGTCAGTTGATCCAAATCATAAGAACAGCGTATGTCATCAATGACTTTCGTCATAGCAGTAGAGCAGCTATGATTTGACCGGAAACCCGACTGGAAAGGCGATAAGAGGTTATTTTGATTTAAATGTTGTGATATTTGAAAAGATAAAATTGATTCAAACACCTTAGACAAACATGGCAATATGTTTATAGGCCGAAAATCGGATGGGACTGATGCAGATCGCTGTTTAGCCATAGAAATAACAACAGCAACTTTCCATAAATTTGGAAAGCAAGAAATAAAAAATATTTCCAACTTAACAACAATATATTGTTTTTTGCTAAAATATTCGCGAAAAAAGTATTTTCGAAACTTTAAAACTCAAAAACTACATTTTTGATTAAAGTTTTTCTCCCAAGGACAACAAATTACACAAGTAACAATTTTTGTCAAAATTGTTAACTTGTTTATTATAAGTTAAAGTGTTCAACAAAAATATTCTACAGAAAATTTCATTAGGAGTTTTCAAAGAAAAAAAACAATATATGGAATTAAAATGCAATAAATCCAAAACTGAAGTACGTAAGTGATGAGAAATTTTTTTATATGGCGGTCCAGCCTTGCTCCTAATGTAACATCTTTTTCTACAACTGCTGTACTTCAAGTAGCCCATGTAGTTATAAATTGTTTTTTGTTTCTATTTTTTTTATTTTTCCCAGGAAGTTAAATCCTGCAAGCAAGATAAAATAAATTGAAATTGACCGTTACATGTTAAAAGGGCGGAAGTCAGCTGAGTTAAAACGCTAATAACTCCCATAAAAAATACTAAACTAAAGGGATAATTAGTTTGTTTGAGCCATTAGAATATTTTCTAAATTTTAAGACTACAAATTCTCCATTAACACAAAAATATTGCAACAGGATCTTTTTTTCTGTTTCCCGAAGTTTACTTTTATTGAGTTCCGCCCTTTCAACATCTATCGATTCATATTACATTGGAGTCAGTAATAAAATGTCTTATTCGATGGAAAAACTAAAGTTGCTTTGTGTCTTCATGTAAAATTGAGTCCATTTCATAGATTTTTTGACTGATCCCAAACCATTTTAAAAACCGAAAAATATTCTAAATTATGGAAACATTTTTTATTTCAATACTTAAATTTTTTATATTTGAGCCGCCAAATTCTAATTTGCAAATTAATTCTCCGAAAGTGGAAAATATTGGCTATTCCATTTTGTTTCTTATTTTCCTCCTTGAATGGACAATATCTTTAAATGTACAGAATGAATGAAGAATTAAATTGGAGATTCGAATTAAAAAAAAAAAAATCTTCCCATATTTAGAAGAACTTTTCGATTTTTAAAATAATTTGGGATCTATTAAATATTCTCTGGAATGGGCCAAAATTTATTTGGTGCTTCTTAACAACAAAAGGAATATTTTATTGTACTGGCAATGAAATTCCGAGCAACTCTAGTTTTTAAACAACGCCAATGTACATACATATGTAAATCTTATTATACAATATTATTTTGATTTTCTCACTGCTTGGGGCGTATTGCCATATGACAATACTTAAGTGAATATTTGAATCCTCGAAAATGATCCCAAACAACACCTTTTCCAAATTTTTTGTTGCCGTACTCTCCATTTAAATTGCTAAATGTATACATTTGAATATGTAAGAACCAAAAGCAATCAAAAAATGCACATACATTACCTATGATGGCAATCACCATACCACCACGCTCCTACATACTCTCTAGCACAATTATCTGGAGATATATCATTGTCCTTATCCCGAGTAGTCCACTTTTGATCCTTACTACCAACAGTTATTGCATCACCGGTATCACCGCTAAAAGTGCCAAGCGTGTTCAATACATAGCTAGAACTTTCATCTCCAATGCCGAAATCGGTGTAATGAACCCAACGTGTATCGTTATCGAAATCTGTCAATTTTATCCAAAGTTCTTGTTTTGTTGATCGTGTCAGCGCATGTAGCTTGTCCAATCCAATCCAGAATTCTCCCTCCCAATTTCCAAACCCTCGTTTGTAATCACTCCAGTAACGATAAAAATTTTGACTACCATCCTGTCTGCGTTGAACAATCATCCAATCACCACGAATATTTTTTTCCGCCTCCTTATTTGCTTCATTTTTCAAGCAGTACACATAAAACGGTCCAATTTCAGAGTTTGGAATATTTATTTTATATATGCCACTTAGACCACTTTTTCTTAAGGCTTCAGCACAATTTGTCGGTAACGTACGAGTAGGTTTAATTGTTGTAGAATCAGTTGTGGAATCTGTTGTAGGTTGAATTGTAGATTCAGTTGTTGAAGGATCAGTTAAATTGGAAAGACATTCTTTGGAATCAATTGCTACTTTTATATTGTGGAACCTTGAAAGATTTTAAGTTACATCAGTTATCAGTTGTTAGATTCATCATTTAAAAACAATTTTTTCCCAAAAACAGACCAACTCTTAAAAATTTTCCACTAGAAGTTTTTTATAAATGCCAAAATTTTTTGTTATCTTCTCTTCTTATACGAGATAAAATTGTATGTTTCTTTGTACTTATTTCTGTGCCAAAATTTTTTCTCGAAAACGGCTACAGCGATTTTAATGAAACTTGGAGTAGTGTTAGATATTAGCATACAATGAAGAATGAGCTAAGTTTGAACTTTGTAAATGCTCACCAGAGGGCGTGGCACAGCCTTAAATTTTAAATTTGATTAAGTAATAACTCGTAAACCATACAAGGTATTTGGATGAAATTTGGTGAGCGCGTACGGGTTAATAATACCTCATAACGGACAAAAAATGGGCGGGATCGAGGAAGTGCCACGCCCACTTTTTAGCCTTTGAAAATGTTGATCCAATATTACTCGAAAACGACTCCAACAATTTTAATGAAAATTTAGGAGAAGTTACCCCTGCAAACAAGTATTAATATGTTATATGCCGTTATATTGGGAAAACTCGGTGAAGGGCGTGGCACCGCCCACAAAAATATAAAACGGTATAAAAAGAAAACTAATGAAGCAAACATTCTGAAATTAACTGTGAGGAGCCTAATTGCAATAGGGCATCTCTGATTTGAAAGTGGGCGAAATGTCGCCATTGCGCGTGGAACCTCCCATACAAGCAAAATACGTTAAATGCTATTTCTCGCAAATGTTACAAGATATTTTTATGAAATTTGGTATGTAGGTACTACATATCAATGCCTTGTAATAACCGAAAAGTGGGCGGGATCGAAGAAGTGCCACGCCCCTTTTTTAACCATTGAAAATTTTGATTCAATATTACTCGAAAACGACTTCAACAATTTTAATGAAAATTTCAAAGATTTTACCCCTGAAAAGAAGTATCAATATGTGATGTGCTGTTATATTAGGAAAACTCGTTGGAGGGCGTGGCACCGCACACAAAAATATAATACGCTATAAAAAGAAAAATACTAAAGCAATCTTTCTGAATTTAACTATAGGGAATCTACTTTTTATTAGGCACCTACGACCTGAAAGTGGGCAAAATATCACCGGTGCGCGTGGAACCTCCCATACAAGTAAAACAAATTAAATGCTATTTCTCGCAAATGGTACAACATATTTTGATGAAATTTGGTATGCGGACCTGGATTACAAGTATCTAAAGCATAACGAAAAGTGGGCTTTGTTCAATAATGGTAAGGCCCACTTTTTACCAAAATAAAAATTTTATTTAATAACTCATGCACAAAAAAAAATTTAATGAACTTTCCGAGGCATGATGGTAAGATATTTCAGCCCCCATACAAGAGGCGAAATATTTTGGGTGCGTGGCATATCCCATTTATTTATTTTAGGTCATTCTAATTCTCTTAAAAAATTTGGAGTTCTTGATATTTTTCTATACCATTCGATATTTTCCGAGTTTTTTCTTATTATTTTTCTCATCGGTTAATTTATCATTTTGAAAGCTTTGGAGGTGAAAAGGTACGAATTTCATTGAAAAAAATAGCTATGAATAAAAACATCGACTAAAATGATAAGATAAGATTGTTGACCGAGCAGGGATCGGTCTCCAGGTACTTGAATATTAAACTAGTAAGGGTGTTACCTTTGGCCTGGCCAAACATTAAATAAACTACACAGCAGTATTTTGAAAATTTTGCTAATGTGGGAGGTGCCACGCCCTCCAAATTCACCCAGTTTTTTCTCAGAGTTTGCATTTATAGTTCTTAGTATTTAAGTGAAATTTGGTTGGATTATCTGAAAAAATATTTTCAGAATAGCGTTTTGAAGCTTTTGCTTATATGGGAGGAGCCACGCCCTCTTGTCCGATTTTATCCAGTTTTTGCTTAAAGCTTGCATTTATAGTTTTTAGTGTCCGAGTCAAATCTAGTTTGATTATCTCAAAATACACTTTCAGTACAGCGTTTTGAAGCTTTTGCTTATATGAGAGGTGCCAAGCCCTCTTGTCCGAATTCGACCAGCTTTTTCTCAGAGCTTGCGCTGACAATTCGTAGCATTTATGTGTATTTTGGTTGCATTGTTGTGAAATACACTCCAAAATTTGCATTTTGAAGATATTTTTTGTATGGGCGGTAGGCGTGTCCGTTGACCGATTTTGCTCATTTTCAATCCCCCGAGCTAACTTTGACGACGGAGGCTGTGTACCAAATTTCATTGAATTATCTTGCTTTGTTTTCCCAAAAAATGTATTTCCACACACAGCCGTTACCCAGCCAGCCAGCCAGACAGAAAGACATGGCTATATCGACTCATGAGGTGACGCTGATCAAGAATATATATACGTTTCTATATCTGCCACGCCTCCTTCTCTGCGTTACAAACGGAAGGACAAAGTGAATATACTTGAACTTTGTATTTCCCCAAAACTACCTACATAGTTTTTTTAAATTTTCCCCAAAAAAAGTTTCATATGACAATATTGTATATTCGAATAATAGCCCAGGAAAATAAGACATTTTCTGCGAAAAAATTCCCAGTGGAAATTTTTCACCGGAATTGTCTTTATTTATGCATGATACACAAACTGTGAAAAGTCCAATGCAAAGTCGTGTGCGCATAAAAAGTTATTAAGGCTCAAAGGTCGCTAAAATCAGTTTTTTGCAAATATTTCGCTAATGCTAACTTTTACAGAAAAACGTTGGTCTTCAATTTTGTAGCACAGGAAATTTCCTACAAAAGTACGTTAAAAGTATTTGCGTACGACTTCTAGTTTAGAAGATCACCCAATTTAAAAAGTAGTTAACAGTTACGATATGAAATACTACCTATGAGTTCATATTAAAATATCTTACTTTTTAAATTGCAATAACTCTTCAATGAGAAGTTGTACAAAGAAAATTAAAATGCCGTTTGAAAGATAATTTAATTTTCTATATACCGTACAAAATTTTTTTTTCGACGGGCTCATGACCTTAAAAATATTCTTGAATAACCGTTAAGGCTTCGAAATTACTGGTGTTTTTAGGATATCTGCGAATTGGTAAGTACTACGATAAAAAGTAAGGGGACCAGATTTGTAGAGAATTACAAGATCTACAAAAAATAAGTGATATGTGTACACATAGAAGTAACCGTTTAGAAGATATACCAAAAAAAAAACCCTTAAAATGCCAAAAAACCGGTTTCTATTGAATATCTTCTATACGGTTACTTTAATGTGTACACATATCGCTTATTTTTTGTAGATCTTGTAATTCTCTACAAATTTGGTCCCATTACTTTTTATCGTAGTACTTACCAATTCGCAGATATCCTTAAAAAACCAGTAATTTCGAAGCCTTAACGGTTATTCAAGAATATTTTTAAGGTCATGAGCCGTTCGAAAAAAAAATTTTGTACGGTATATAGAAAATTAAATTATCTTTCAAACGGCATTTTAATTTTGTTTGTACAAATTCTCATTGAAGAGTTATTGCAATTTAAAAAGTAAGATATTTTAATATGAACTCATAGGTAGTATTTCACATCATAACTGTTAACAACTTTTGAAATTGGGTGATCTCCTAAACTAGAAGTCGTACGCAGATACTTTTAACGTAATTTTGTAGGAAATTTCCTGTGCTACAAAATTGGGGGCAAACATTTTTCTGTAAATGTTAGCATTAGCGAGATATTTGCAAAAAACTGATTTTAGCGACCTTTGAGCCTTAATAACTTTTTATGCGCACATGACTTTGCAATGGACTTTTCACAGTTTGTGTATCATGCATAAATAAAGACAATTCCGGTGAAAAATTTCCACTGGGAATTTTTTCGCACAGAAGCTCTTTTTTCGTCTTATTTTCCTGGGCTATAATTTGTAGTTTTTTGGAATTATTTTTATAATAACTTCATTGGATGGTTCCACAAAAAACTAAACGATTCTCTATGGCTTACAGATCCTTTTATCGATACGAGTTACATTTCCATTCGTATCAATCCTTTAATGAGTGCAGTCCATAAATACAATAAATATAATATGTAAATTCAAATGACGAAATGTCCTAGAGCTTTATATTGTTGAATCTAGTGATGGCGAACTCAATTTGTGAACTCAGTTCAACTCGAGTTGATATAACTAACTTTATCTGTCAACTTGGTTGAACTCGGTTTGGGCGAATTTATAACTTGGTTTGGAATATTTCCGATTTGACACATCACTAGTTGTACAATCCACCAAAAAGTTTTGTTTTAAAGCCATGCCTGGCACTTTATTTTTTTGACATTACTTTTTACGTACGGTCACTGTCTTCTTCCATCTTTTTGATTAGCTAAACCAACAATGCAGACATTGCATTAACTGCCTCTAATCTGTTTTCATTCAATACATTTATTATTTCTTGTCTATTAAATTGTAATTTTTATGTAAATTCACCTTAATTTAACATTTGTGACCGTCCAGTGGAAAAGATACCTTATCTTCACAAAATAAAAAACCTTTTTTTTGCATTTTCTAAAAATATATAATAGTCCGGGAGCCGGCAATACTAAAAGTCCCGTCATCGCGGATTCTGAAATTTTTAATGCAAAATGGTAGTTTACACTAAGACGAATAAGAAAAGTTTGGTCAGCATGGTTGTAGCCTGGCAGAAATATTTTTAAATGGTTTTTGAATTATTAAATTTTCGGAAAGTTTTGCTGTCATCGCGGATTTTGATCAATCTTAATATTAATCGATGGTAAATTTCATAACCATGCAGAAAAAATCCGGCCGACCAATTTGTTATGAAATTTACCATTAATTAATATTAAGATTGATCAAAATCCGCGATGACGGCAAAACATTCCGAAAATTTAATAATTCAAAAACCATTTAAAAATATTTCTGCCAGGCTACAACCATGCTGACCAAGCTTTTCTTATTCGTCTTAGTGTAAATTACCATTTTGCATTAAAAATTTCAGAATCCGCGATGACGGCACTTTTAGTATTGCCGGCTCCTCGCCTATAAGCACAATTTTGAATAAAATAAAATTGGCATTTTGAAATCGTAAAATGAAAAACTCAAGTTTGTAGATATCGAAGTTCAAAGTTTGTCAATCATCAGTTTTCACAGGGTATAGGTAAGACCGCTTTTATTGGTATGCATTTGTAATTTGATAATCGACCTCAAATCAGTTGTAAAATGTTCAGTACATGTCTAAGCACTGAATTCCACCTCAAACTGAAAACAGGTAAAATTTACCCTATCTCTTATTTTTAGCTGTACTGTTATATAACCTCAAAAATCTCGAAAAACAAAACTTTTAGATTAAAATTCAAATCAAAAACCAAACGAGATAAAGCAATTCTGAGGCCAGATTCAGATTCAGCATCAAAATTTACATTGAAAATAATTTTTCTTGTTTTCTTTTGGTGCTGATTTTCTAAAAAAAACGCAAAAATAATTTTTTTTTTCAACAAAAAATTTAAAAAAAAAAATTGTTAAAAAAACATATCTCGCTGACGCGTAAAGCAAAATTTTCAAAAATACCATTTTTGAAACTGCAAATAAACGGAAAAATTACTGCATACTCAGTTTGGCAGTTAATCTTTGTCAAACCTTTTTTTTTATACAGAATAGTGTGAAGACCATTTGGTAACAGAAATTTGACCCTGGAAATCGATTAGCTCGATGAGCGATTGACGAAAAAAACTTTTTCTGTATATTTTGACCCCAGTGAAAAATTTTGCATCAAAAAACCTGGAGTCTGCCGTCATCGAGGTATAACCAAGTTAAAACGAGCCGTGCATGTCCATCTCTATGTCTGTCCGTACGTTGAAATCATTTTAATATTTTTTGGGGGCAAGATAATTCGATGAAATTTAGCACACTGCCTTCGTCGTAAAAGTTAGCTCGTCGCTTTGAATGTGAGTGAAATTGGTTAACGGACACGCCTAACTGCCATACAAAAAAAATATTCAAAACGCAATATTTAAAGCATTATTCGCGATAAAGCAAATAGAAAACACATATGTTAATATGAACTAGGTATAGTAAGTTTCAAAATGCTATACTGAAAGTCTTTCTTGAGGTAATTCAATCAAATTTTACTCTGACACTAAGCACAGTAAATACAGCCTCCCAGCAAAAACGGGGCGAAATCGGACTAGAGGGCGTGGCATATCCTATACAAGCAAATTTACATAATTCTGCAGTGCAAGCGTTACTTGAGGTAATGAAACCAAATTTCGCACAAGTGCAAGATCTCACCAAAAACTAAGTAAGTGAATTTGTCCAAAACAGTGTGGCATCTCCCGTACTAGCAAATTTTCAAAATACTGCTGTGCACTATAGGTCAAATGATCAGTTTTCTGTGCGAAATTCAAATTTTGTAAGTGCCGTCATGCTATTTTATTGCTAAAATCTGTTAAGATTACTTCAAAACATAGGAATGTGCATTTTGTTTGTCCAAAATATTTCTACTTATTGATTATTATTTTTTTAATACGCAAAAATTTAATTTTTTAGTAGAAAAGCAAAAAAATATGTAAAAATGCAATATCTCGTAAACGATATAACTATGCTTATATACGTATATGCTTACTCACTTTTTGCATCCGTTTTTATAAATTTTTTTATGGTTTTAGTACAGAGCCAAAGGCCAAAAGAATGAAAAAGTGCCGTTCAGTTTTTAAAAAGGGCTATATGGGCATTTCTCAGAAACTTTTAACCAATATGTCTCTTACATATTTTAACAAATTAAATTATAATTCGTACAATCTTGATATTTTCAGCTATTGATACTATTAAGCGATTTTGATTTGCAATAACATCCCATTAAAACCCATTTTCTAACATATGTGCGCAATTAAATTCAAAACTTGTTCCGACAGCTGTCATTTTTCGGCTTGTCTTTAGAGCTTACCAAAATAAATACCGTCTATACCTACGGTGACCATGTCTGTGTGAGCAAAATCGGGGACAAAACGATATTTATGCGAAAAAAACGGGGACAATTGGGGACAGTCTGGGGAAAAATCGGGGACACATAAATATTGAGGCAAAAACAAAAGATTTTCACTTCTAAATGTAACCTCCTTCAAGGCTTATACCTACGTACGAGGACCTCAACGGTACAATTTTCTTTGAAAATTTAAAAATTTTAACTTTATTTATTGTTCGTTAATAAAAGCATTTATTTCTTTTACTTGTATTACATTTAAATTGGATTTAACCTTAACTGGCACTCTGATATTAAATTTTATGTAAAATTTATATCAATCCGCAAGTTGAATTTTATCCAGATATTGTGAAAACAGCTCTTAGTATTTTTTAGCAAAAGAAATTATTTTCAAAATGTCTTCGTGTGACCTCAAATATTCTTTGAACTCGACACAGTTTAAATAACAACCACATTTTGTTATCAAAATAGTTTTAAGTGTCTTTATTGTAAGCCAGGATTGTGCACACGTAGAGGGTTTTGGAGGTTTAACCCCTCCCCCAGGAAGATCTTTTTCTCATATAAATTATGTATGAATTGAATAAAATGTAATAAAATTAATCTAAATGAAAAACCTCTTCCAGAGCAAATCCTGCGCATGGTGCTGCTCGAAGCTGTGTCTACGTTATATTCATAATGGAGAAAATTCTTTCCGTGGAAGCATTTTAACACAAGCTAAACTCAACAATTTTTACAAAAAAAAAAAAAAAAAAGGTTATACTGATGATTTTGATATTTCAGTTGTTAATTGTCAAAGAGCCGTTTATCACAGTTTAAGTTTGCATATTCTAAAGAGGTCTTAAAGCTATTTGTAAAAATATTAAAATATGCAACTTCATGTTGTGATGAATTAGCTAAACAATTACGATTTTTATTGATACTTTATACATATTAATAAATGAACTGTGCAAATACAGGACAAATAGGGGACACAAAATAAAATACAGAACATTTGTATGTCCCGTATTTCTCAAATAAATTCCGGGGACACGTAGCCGAAATACAGAACTGTCCCCGGAAATACAGGACGGTTGGTCACCGTATCTATACCTGACGAAAGGCAAGTTGGAATTACAGTAGAAAAAATTGATAACTGTAGTTTAATTTACCTCGAACAAGGTAGTTGTGTTTATTTAAGTGTGCAATTTCAATATTAGTGATAAAAAAAATTAGAAAGTTGTCGTCAAGTTTTGATGTCAAACGCGTAAGGTGCATGGCAGGGGTTGAAATAAGAAAAAGTTATTACTGCAGAATTTTTTTGTTTTTATTTGCAATTTTTAGCAAAATTTTTTTAATGTCTTATTCAAGTGATTAATATTAAATAACAGATATCATGGAAATGGTCCAATTTAAAATTGAAAATTTATAGCGAAATTTTCTTTGAATGCAATTATAAAAATATGTTTAAAGTAGAGTTACCGAGTACTTATATTGGTTGCTACATTTTAGCCCAAATTGGTGAGATTAGACAACTAATACAACGGTTATAAGCGAAATAAAATGAGTATTTAGTTTCAACGATTAACGCAAAACAAAGTAATATGAATTTGGGTGAAAATTATTATTACAATTTTTTACAATATTCTGAAGTTATTACTGCGAATTTTAAGTTATTACTGCAGAAATAGGGTATTATTACAGCTTATTTTAATGCCTGGTGCATGGTACGTGTATGTACAATTAATTCAAATAGTAATGATTTTTTGTGAATATTGGCCCGTGCACATGGATTAATTTTTTTTGTAGAAATATATGGAATTCGCGCCAATTTTGAGCTTGACGTGCTACCATGTACAGAGGTTACATTTGAATGTCAAAAGTATATGTTGTAATTACTCAAAACTTATTGAAAATTGATATAAAAGCGGAGGCGTTAAAAATTTCAATGTTCAACATGAAAATATGTATTATTGATCCAAAACAAACATAAAAATCATGAATATGTAGGTGTGCCACCGATTTGAATTTTTAATTATCGAAATATCGTAAGTAAAAGGTTTTTGAGGATTGCCCATATATATTTCATCCTAGAGTCATTCTTAACATTTTCCCGAAAAAACATTGTGGCTCCTGTTATATCTTAAGATTTAAATGTCATAAATAATAATAATATACTTCACTTGAATGTGAGACAGCAAATTGAATTGAATTGAATTCTTTATTGAGACTTTTTTTTAAATCGAATGTACAGATTAGTCATAAAGTTCACTTATTGTAATACTAGCGACTGTAACATATGGCCTGCTTTAAAGTTTACGATATCAATAAAATACATAGATTGCCTCTTGGCATATAGTCTTATTAATTACAAATTTACTCTTGCTCCTGGAGTAATATATCTGTCTCTTTTAACGACTGTTAACATCCCAGCAGCCAAGTATGGAATTTATTACTTGGAGAATATATTATATAATACGTTATTTTTGGTTATAAATATAATGTATTCCAAAGAATGTACGCGGTAATCTCTTTTGCCAATATTTGCTTATTGATTGATTTGCAGAAGACGGAATGTATTTTTTCATTTTCTTTTGTTCGTGTTATTGTTTTCTTTACGCAACAGTTATCTGACAGTTATCATGTCGCCTACTATTTTGACATTATACAGAAATATTTCAGTTTTGTGTTGTAACGCGTAGCGTGTTGTTTGTTGTGTGTTGTGTTCTGTTTTGTGTTGTAATAAAATATTAGAAAAAAAATATAAAATGTATTCTAAAAGGCATTGGCGACGCATTTTATCAAAAAAAAGAAATTGTGCAAGGGGGCCGTTACAAGAAAATATTAATAGTGTTGTTGATAGTGCAGAAGTGAATTATATTTTTATTATTATATTTTTTATGTGAATAAATAAATGAATTTTGAATCGAAAACTAATAAATTCTTTAATTTGTGCTTTAGGAATAAATTATTTAATGCATTACGAAGGAATAAGTATTATAATATATTACATAGAATGAATTATATAATTCATGCTTTAGAATGAATAATAGAATGTATTCCCCGAACACTTAAAAAGAATCATTCTTTTCCTAGGACATGTAGCGTGTTACGAATAATGAATTCTGGAATCAATGTTCCATACAAGCGATTGATTACACGTTCGATTCCTATAGATTCCTTTTGGCTGCTGGGATTATATACAATTAATAAAAAACAAAACAAAAAAGAAATTGAAGAAGAGAACGACACTACTCAACCATGCATAACATGCAAGCAAATCACACGTAAGCCAAGCAGTGAGACAGCAAACTATAAAGTTGATTTGATATATATTCTACATTGGCGACGAGGAATAAAAAAAAATCTATCAAAAAAAAAAAAAATCATCAATCAAAATATTTACAAAAAATAAAGGAACTGAAAAAATCATCAATCAAAATAGTTACAAAAAAACAAGCGCTGGAAACAATTAAAACAAAAGAATTTACAAAAGAAGAAACACGGAATTATGTAAATATGTAAAAAAATTTATTTTAAAAGTGGAAAAAGGAATATTGTATTTTTAAAAGAAACATGATACAATAATTAGTGTTATACGCAGTTATAAAACAGTAAACGTCACTCTTTACTGATTTTTATAATTGTAAATCTATATAGTTGTTGTTGTCTCTAAATTTTGACAAGCTGCGTTAACATTGTATAATTGAATCATGAAATGAAGCATATAAAAATTTTTAAAATATTTGAAATATTAATTGATAGAAAAAGGATATCAAAAAAAAAAAAAAAATATATATATAAAGCTGGAATTAGCCAAGAAGTAGCGTTTCGTAATGTTACGTCACGGTTGCTTGTCAACGTAGCATCGATTAGTGAAAACGGTAGGCAACGTTCGAAATGTCACCTTACAACTTAAAAATACTTGAAAAATTCCAATTTTTGTAAACAAGCATCCATTGTCATACTTATTTTAAATTCCATTTATAACATCCAAATTAAATTTATTTTATCTAAAAACGTAGCGCGACGTTTGAAAATCTAATTTCAAAGTTCTCAACGTTGCGTACCGGTACCTTACGATTTCACTAATCGCTTACACGCTTCTGCCATTTGATAGATTTTGACAGAAGTCACGTTACAAAACTCTACTTCTTGGCTAATCCCACCATAAGCCGTGTTAATGATCCGGAGCATTTAGACTTGCAAAGTAGCAAAATAGCAATAATTTCCACTTGATTGTGAGCAATATTAAAAGTATAAACATTGCAAGCTACGAAAAAATGTATTTCTCTGAGAAAATCGTATGAGCAAAGAGAACGAGAGCATAAACACAAAATTTTTATAGAAATAGTGCGGATTTAAATGTTTGAAATAGAAAATGGAACATAAAAATTTACCAAGTGGAGTGATTAAATTTCGCAGTGTTTGGGAAAAGAAAAATAACCAAGTTGAGTGATTCAAATCGCACAGTGGTTAAATGATTAAATTCGCACAGTAGTTCATGAACATTTTTAAGTGAAAATTAGTTGTTTACAAAATAAAGAACATGAATGTAATTTGATTGTTAGGGAGAATTAAACTTAAATCATCCATAACTATAGCCTAAGAATATTTAGATTATTAAATATTTTGGAAATATTAATGAATTAAAAATTTTTATATTAGGATTTGAGTTTGAAAATCGGGAAAAAATTAAAAGACTAATCAAGTTATTATAAAATATTTTCAGATTCAAATAAATTCGGATTAGTAGTTGATCCTTTCATTTATGATGCATGTGATGAAAACAGTGGTTAAGGTTAAGGGCTGGAAAAATAACCGACAACGAAGAAAAATTTGCATTGTTGTTACATTTAGCTGGACCAAAAATACAGGAAATTTACGATGCATTACCAAGCAATGGAAATGAGGCCGAAGTTGAAAATGCGGTTCGTGGTCCATATTGGTTATATATTGCCAAATAAATATAATCAAGCACTAAACCGACTAAATGAATTTTTCTTGCCAAAAAAAATAGTACGTATAAAAGACATATATTTCGACAAATTAGGCAAAAAGATGGTGAGATATTTGCATATTTTACAATTCGCTTAAGTATTCAATGAGAGAAATGTGAATATGGTGACAATTTGGAGGCAAATGTCAAAGAGATACTAATTTCAAATTGCCGTTCAGATGTAATGCGGCTTGAATTAATAAGAACCACGATAATGCGAGAGACAGAAACCACACTGGGTGATATCTTGAGAATTGCAAAGACATCTGAAGGTTTATTTGAGCAAGAAAAGTCATTTAAAAGAAATAATACAATGAACAAAGAGGTAAATAAAATCGAAATTAAAGCATTATGGTCAAAACAAAATTCAAACTATGGTAGTGAAGATGCCTTCGGATGTACTCGATGTGGTTACTCAATTCAAAAAGCAGATGATTCTACATGTCCAGCCAGGACAAAGGACAAAAATGTCGGTCGAAGAAACGCTCTCACGATGTCATCAATAGACATAACACTGACGATCAAGCCAGTGCACCGGTTAGCAAACAACTCAAAATGAAAGAGGTTTAATGTGCAAGTAATGAAACGGTTAAATATATGGCTAATGATAAGCATTACATTTTCTGAGAATACATAAACTCGAAAAATTCCAAATGCGAGCGAACAACATTGAAAATCCAGTTTTACCAGGTTTGATCGTAACATTTAATAAAAAAAAAAAAAAAAAAAAATGGTGATTTAATTTTCATTTTGTTTTGTTCGTACTTATTTACTTATATATTAAAAAAAATTATACTATATTAAAATAAAAAAAAACAAAAGAAAAATGATAGGAAATTTTTATTTTTGTTTAGCTTAGAAAATGTTATTGGTAAAAAGAGAAAAGAAAATAAAACAAAACTTTATTTTCAGATTGAATATGAGAAGTAACAATTTTCATCATTAAAAAAGGTTGTTCCGATACAAACGGGTTTCGAGGTCCCCAAACCAGAAGCAATAATCAAACAACTCCGCCAACTAACTAGATAAAATGTATCATTTATTTGGAAAAATAAACAGAATGCGATTGATAAATTAAAACAACTGAAATATACGTGATAAGTTTCCTCAAATTTCTCAACAACTCGAAATATATAGTGAGTTGCACGATCGACAAGGAAAAGCAGAAAAGTGGAAGACAATATGCTGATCAGTGATGGAGTTTTAATAAAGTTCAGATCAGATCAACTGACCATATTCCAATAGTATCTTAAGATTTGAATGTCATAAATAATAATAATATAAGTACTTCACTTGAATCTGAGACAGCAAACTATAAAGTCGATTTGATATACGGTAGGCCCCGCTTTATTGACTTCCCCGGATAATTGAACTAAAAACAGCCTAGTGAAACTGTCCTCATTGAAAAAGGCACCCAAATCCCCTGTTGATTGATTCCCGCTTAATTAGTTTCCCCGGTTAATTGATAGGAAGAAAAAGATTTCCAAATGAAAAATACATGTAAAATACCCAATTTAAAAGGTCAACAATATTAAAAGTAACAAAAATTTTACTAATGGAAAAATCTGAACAGTTTTTTATACAGCTCAATAACGATTTTAATCCTACTCCGAACTGACTAGGGCGAAGGCAAACTTGTTAAGGTGTCGTCTTCGTAAAGTCCGTGGAGAAAAGTCCTAAGAAAACGCAAAAGAAGCAAATGATTTTCCGGATTATTAAAGGGTTTTGATCAAGCTGATATTTTTAACGCCGACGAAAGTGGATTTTTCTTTACTGAATAACTTTTTATACGCACATTGTCTCAACATTTTTCTATAAAAGTAACCGTTAGTGAGATATTTGCAAAAAAAACTGATCTTCGCAACCTTTGCAGGCTGGTCATATGCTTAAGCATCCGATACAGCACGGCAGACTGATGGACTCGTAGTAAACATATCCTTACCTATCGATTTCCATATACATTTCCATTACACCTAGTTTTTCCAAATTGATATGCTCAGCTATAATCTACTACGCACATTCCCGTATTTTGTATTAATTTTCTTTATTTTATTTTAAGGGGAATTGAAGTTCCTTTTATGTTTCTGACTTAAAGAAATTCTTAATGCTTTTAACATACAAAAAAACCATTAAATTAGAACTAAAGTCGCCGAATGCTAATTTTTTCTATGCTTAACTCACTCGACCCACTCGATCAATTATCCGGGATTCTTTTAATTGATCAGTCGGATCAATTATAAAAGTCGGATCATATAAAAAAAGCCATTTGTAAACTAACCTTAGAACAGTTGCGGTTAATATAAAATTTAAATTTTATGTAAGCTTTTAAAAATTCGGCTACGTTCGGCTAAGCAAACTTAAACAGAAATGAATAAACCAATGTTCTGTGAGTTGATTTTAGTCTAGATCCATTCTAAATTTTTTTGCGATTAGCGAGTTATATTATTTTTTCTACTTACTTACTATATACGAATCAGGGAGGTAATGCTTGTTTGGCTCGGAAAGTATTCACCAGATTTTGATGAAATTTTTAAAGCGTAATAGAATCGTTAAGAAGAATATCATGGGCTAGAAAAAGGGGCGATGCCACGCTCTCTACTTTACATAATTCATCACACCTCTGAAACAGTTTGAGCCAGTTGAATGAATTTTGACACAGATGTGAAAGGTACAAGGAAAATTAATATCCATTGAAAAAATGGGCGGAATCACGAACCCTAAAAACTAAACTAGTTATACCTCCGAAACTATTTAACGCAATGGTATGAAATTCGGTATACATATAAAGAGATCCAGGACAAATAATATTTACTTAAAAAAAATAGGAGGAATCACCGTTTTCATTTTAATTTTGTTCTCGAAAGAGTTAATGTTCACGAAAGGGTTAATTTTTCTAAAACAAATTTTAAAACTGTTCTTACTTATCCCTTTTCTTCAGTTATTGGTTCAAATAGTATCAAACTAGCTTTTATTAATTCCGGATAGAAAAACAAGTCATTTGACCTAATGTGGAGTGTAGGGAATTTAATTTTTGGGCAGGCCAAAGATAACACCCTTAATTGTTATTCTTTTAACTTACCTAATTTCGAGCAAATCTATCCATTGATTAATATTCTCAATTTTTGTCAGTTGTAAATTCGAATTTTGTTGTAAGTCTTCTAGTATGGCGTCACTTGAAATCTGAAATAAACAAACTTGTCCGCCAATAATTTAAAGATTTTCATTCTGATTTTCTTACCACGTTTTGAGAATGACAGCACTTAGTAATATACTGGGCCGAAATGAATTGAACAGTTGTAAAAAATACTAAAATTTTAGCAAACATCTTGCCTTCTGTGCAGCAATTTTCTTACTAACTTTAAATTTTAAAAAGGTTTATTAACAGCTGCTATGCACTTTAAAAGTAAGCCGTGATTGTTCTTTTCTCTTTTCTTTTTTCTATGTATATACATTAGGGTGGGCCGATTTGAAAACTGATCTCGGCTACCCCCCTATGTGAAAGTTCATTCGATTCTATGAATATTTGCCCAAGGAACTATACCTCTGCGTTCAACTTTAGTTCGGCGCATTTTTGATCGAAAATTTCACCTTTTACTATTTTTTTTTTTATTTTCATACAAAATTTTTAAAATTTTTATAAAATCAAAAGTAATGTCCTTGCATGATTTGGCTGGTATTCTGTCTGTAATCAATTAAATTGGGTTCTGTTTGCATAAAAAGTTTACTTGATGGTGTGGAATTGATGCTATATATTTAAGAAAGTGATATTGGTCAAATAGCCAATTATTTTGACCGACATTCAAAATAAACGATTCATATTTTTGGATGCATTTTTTCAAACAAAACACCAACCTAGGCTAAAAGTTCATTCAATTCCATGAACGTTTGCCCAAGAAACCGTACCTCTACGTTCAACTTTAGTTCGGCGCATTTTCGATTGAAAATTTTACCTTGCGTTTAATATTTATTTTTATGCTTAATTTTCAAAATTCTTATAGAGACAAAAGTAATACCATAATATGTTTTGGCTGGTATTCTGTCAGTAATCAATAAAATTGGGTTTTGTTTTTACGAAAAGTTTACTTGATAGCGTGGAATTGATTATATTTATTTAAAAAATTATATCGGTCAAATTATGTAAATTTACTATAAACATTCATATTTTTACATGGATTTTTGGTTTATTGTTCTGTTAAATTAAAAAAAGCGGCTAATTTATTTCCTAAAACTGCCACTAGATGTTGCCCTGGAAAAAAATGAGTGTCAAATTTGGCATTCTAGCATCCAAAAACACTTGGGTTGGTGTTTCGATTGAAAAAATCCATGTAAAAATATGAATCGTTTATAATTAATCGGTTATATTTATTTATATTTCAAACAATAAATGTCACACAGCACTTGGATTGCTGTTTTATTTAAATAAATCCATGAAAATATTTAAAAATTGATCGAAAAAATCCATGTAAAAATATAACTCGTTTATTTTGAAATCGGTTATTTGACCGATATAATTTTTTGGAATAAATATAATCAATTCCACGCTATCAAGTAAAGTGTTCGTAGAAACAGAATCCAATTTTATTAATTACTGACAGAATACCAGCCAAAACATATTATGATATTACTTTTGTCTCTATAAGAATTTTGAAAATTAAGCATAAAAATAAATATTAAACGCAAGGTAATATTTTCAATCGAAAATGCGCCGAACTAAAGTTGAACGTAGAGGTACGGTTTCTTGGGCAAATGTTCATGGAATTGAATGAACTTTTAGCCTAGGTTGGTATTTTGTTTGAAAAAATGCATCCAAAAATATGAATCGTTTATTTTGAATGTCGGTCAAAATAATTGGCTATTTGACCCATATCACTTTCTTAAATATATAGCATCAATTCCACACCATCAAGTAAACATTTTATGCAAACAAAACCCAATTTAATTGATTACTGACAGAATACCAGCCAAATCATTCAATGACATTACTTTTGATTTTATAAAAATTTTAAAAATTTTGTATGAAAATAAAAAAAAAATTAGTAAAAGGTGAAATTTTCGATCAAAAATGCGCCGAACTAAAGTTGAACACAGAGGTATATGTACCTTAGACCGGGTCAAATTTTTTTGCGGCAAAGAGTATAGCAACAAAACAATATACGAAAAATTCTATAAAACTTTGCCCAAAAAACCATGGGACAAAAATCAAAATCGAGCCGCCGAAAATTGTGTTGAAGTTTTGATGCAGTACTTTGAAAATGAATAAAAAAAAACAAAAAATTCAAACACTTTGAATAATTTTATATGAAACAAGTAAAAAAAATTTGAATTTTTTTCTCTTTCTTGTTGTATTTTAAAGTAGTACATCAAAATTTCAACGCAATTTACGGCTGCTCGATATTGATTTTAGACCCATGGTTTTCTAGGAAAAGTTTTTTAGAATTTTCCATAGATTTTATTGTTGCTATACTCTTTGCCAAGTTTTTGCCTCCCGAACAAATTAACCCGGCCTAATGTACGTATTATGTACTTATGCATTAACTGAAAAAGTATGTGGCTGTGGCATTCTGTTGCGGAAACTGAAATACTTATATTCCACATTTCTAATGATTCACTAATAAACTAAGTAATATCAAGTAGACGTTCTAAGTATTTGATAAATCATTTTGCAATCGTAAATTTTCCATGCGCAAAGGGTGTATTTACTAAGACTTATTATTTGTAACGTAACTTTTACATAAATGATGGGCCATTTGCTGTGTTTTTTTATATCATACACCCAGGTTATGTTCACTTTGTCCTTCCATTTGTAACGCTGAGAAAGAGGCGCGGCAGATATAGAAAAGTATATATATTCTTGATCAGCGTCACCCCCTGAGTCGATATAGCCATCTCCGTCTGTCTGGTTGGGTGGCTGGCTGTGTGTGGAAAAACATTTTTTGGGAAAACTAATCAATATAATTCAATGAAATTTGGTTCACTGCCTCCGTTGTCAAAGTTAGCTCGTGGGATGGAAAATGAGCGAAATCGGTCGACGGACACGCCTACCGCCCATACAAGAACTATATTCAAAATGCAACTTTAGGAGTATTTTTCACGGCAATGCAACCAAAATACACATAAATACTAAGAATTATAAGCAAGAAATCTAAGCAAGAACTAAGCGAATTCGGACAAGAGGGCGTGGCACCTCCCATACAAGTTAAAGTTTCAAAATCCTATACTGAAAGAGTTTTTTGAGATAATCCAACTAAATTTCACTAAGAACAGTAAATACAAGCTCTCAGCAAAATCGGGGTGAAATCGTAAAAGAGGGCGTGGCACCTCCCATATAAGCAAAAGTTTCAAAATACTATACTGAAAGTGTTTTTTGAGATAATCCAACCAAATTTCACTCAGATAATAAAAACAGGCTACCAGCAAAAGCAGAGCGAAATCAGACAAGAGGGTATGGCACCTCTCATATAACCAAAAGTATCAAATTGTTATACTGAAAGAGTTTTTTGAGAAAATCCAACTGATTTTCACCCAAACACTAAGGGCTATAAATGTAAGCTCTGAGAAAAATCTGGGTGAATTCGGACAAGAGGGCGTGCACCTTCCATATAAGCAAAATTTTCCAAATACTGCAGTGTAGGGTATTTAATGTTTGGCCAGGCCAAAGGTTACGCCATTACTATTTTTTTTTTTTTTTTGGTTTTATAATCGCAGGAAAAGGTACGTACCTTGGTTTAAATTGGTTTAACATGTTTACAGTGCCATATTGTGTTCGCTTCACTTTAACTTTATCAAATCTTATTCATATGTGTCAAATAGTTTCAGAGAAATGACAAATTTGATTATTTTAGAGGGAGGGGGCATGGCCCCACCCATTTTTTACAAAAAAAACTTTACTCAGTGCCAATTGCATATGTAGCGAATCTCATTCCCCTGAGTCCAATATTTACAGAGATACAAGAATTTCGGGTCGAGGGGGCTTGGCATCGCCCATTTTTTTATTGGATGCAATTTACTCAAGCATTGTTCATAAACAAACCAAATCTCATTAGCTTATGTCAAATAGTTTCAAAGACAGGACTGATTCTTGCGATTAAAGCCCCATTTTTCCATATAAATAGCGTTTTTCCGACTTTCATCGGCCTTGCGGCACGGTAAAATATTTTCCGATCGGGACTTGATAATTACACCAAAAGGAAACTTTTTAGCCCCTGGGAGCAAGGTTTTTTACATTTTGATTTGAACGATAGGTCTAATGGTTATATTGTATAAGTATACCACAATACCCTATTGATATGTACCACATTACCCGTGAACTTTTCAAGTACAGTATATTTGACATATATCTGACATATGTCAGATTATGTTCTATAATTTAGTCTTTTACATTTTTTATTGGTCGATATACACATATTCAGTCATTAACAATTGTATACTGACCAGCATATGTCATAGTATACCACATTGCCGTACCATACAAACCACATTACCCGCCAACTTTTCATAGCTGAAGCTCGCAGCTTCACAGCTCTTTCGACATTTTTAAGACTTTGTTCTTTAACTTTTTTTAATGAAATTGTACACGTTTTATTATAATATATAGGGGAAGAGTACCGCGTGCGGGCACCTTTTTGTTTTCGACTCATAACTTTTGACCAAATGTATATTATGCACACATATAAGAATCAATGGAAAGCTAGAGACCTTAGCTAACTACCGGTGAAGAAAGTAAATTGATTTCTTAGTTGGAAAAATTATATAAAAAAAAAAGTGAAGTTATCATTTTTGACGAAAAACAGTTTTTGGATCGGTTGTGGGCACCCTTAGAAAACCGGCTAAAAAATGGAAAAATATGAAGTAAAATGCCATCAAATGGAGAAGAAAGCAAAGTTAATTTATTTGGAAACATTGGCTCACACAAATTCCACATACTCTGCTCAACAAAATCAGAGTCACTGAAAACGTCATGCTTTTTGCCCTGAAACCAGAATTAAATGTCTTCAGCGTCAATGCCAGATCAATTGATTTGCAGACTAAGCTAGGTGAGGTAATTTTTAGCCCTTGTTGACATTGCGGTTTTGTCAAGCGTGAATTTTTCATACCAATTCATTAGACCGGTGCGTTTTGGACGAAAGTTTAAAATTTGTCGCGCAACCGGCAGAATTGTAAAGTTTAACTATCGATATGAAGATTGCCGCCACCCTAACTCTGAGAGATGACGGGAAGGGGTGTCGATATATTTTTGAAGGTTGAAAAACGTGGTTTAAATATGCATGCTCATAGGTCCGTAGTGAATTAATTCTCAGCTTCGTAGCAGGTCGAAAACTGAAATCTAAGACATGGATTCTTATATATTTTTTCTCGTAAAATCGAATGGCATCATTAGTTTTCTGATTAGACGTCCATTTTTGGCGTTAAGTGAACTTTTCAGCTCAAAAAAGTCGAAATTTTTCCAAATCCCCTGTTTGAGCACTCCACAATTGAACAGAAAAAATCTTAGAAAAATTTGAAATGTATATTTTGTTAGGATTTTTCCTGACGAATCCAGTGGTACCATTTTTTTTGCGCTACGACATTATTTTCATTCATTTTTTTTTTTTTTTTTTAATACTTGAATTCATTTATTGAATCTTCTCATCTTAGGAGACTAACAATAAGTTTAAAAATCTTAATCCTAAATAAGATTATTATACATAATTAATCTTATATATAATTCAGTGTTCAATGTGTCTCCCGAGTTAATAGGGACTTGTACATCCTAGGAGTTTGGTAAACGCGCAGAAGAACGCAGTTGTTGTACGTTCAGTCTTCTCACAAACATGCTGCCCGCCTAGCAGGATGTTTGAATGAAAAGAACTCCATACAAATTTGCGCCAGTAGTTCCGGCTGCATGTGTAGCAGGAACCAGAAATATAAGAAAGAGTACGCGCCAGATACCGGCTGCATAGGGAAAAGTACGCGCCAGATACCAGCTGCATAGAAAAAAGTACGCGCCAGATACCGCCGGCTGCATAGAAAAAAGTACGCGCCAGATACCGCCGGCTGCATAGAAAAAAGTACGCGCCAGATACCGCCGGCTGCATAGAAAAAAGTACGCGCCAGATACCGGCTGCATACAAAATTTAGAATTCAGTCAGCTTAACATAGCTAATTGCTAACGATATCAATAGCAGGACGATCCTTTCTTTTTAGTCTGGAGAAATTTTCTAAATTTTTTAACCTCCGTGCCAATGGATTAGGATGATACAGCAATCTTGCAACGTAACTTTGCTTGTATTTGTTGATTTCGTCTTTGACCAAGGGGATGCAAAGGTCCCGATGTATGTTTTCGTTCCGTATATACCATGGAGCACCAGTCATGATTCTTAGAATTTTTGACTGAGTCCGTTGTATTAGTTCAATGTTTGAGGAGCTGGCGTTACCCCATAACTGTATACCATATAACCAAATTGGCTCAATGATGGATTTATATAAAAGGATTTTATATTCAAGTTTTAGACGAGACTGGCTATTTATGAGCCAATGTAGACTGGAGGCTTTTAGTTTAACATGCGTTTTTTTGGCTTCAATATGCTTTCGCCACGTAAGCCGTCTGTCTAAATGAATACCTAGGTATGTGAAGTTTTCAGATTGAGGGATTGAAGTGTTATTTAATGTGATAGCAGGGCAATTACCTCGCCTAAGGGTAAAAGTAACCTGCTTGCATTTTTGTTCATTTACTTTTATGCGCCATAGCAGCAACCACTTTTCGATAGAGTTTAAATGAAGTTGAAGTTTTCGTGCCGCTTCTAGGGGACAACGACTACAACTTAAAACTGCAGTATCATCTGCAAAAGTAGATATGGTTGTGCCAGCGATAATAGGTAAATCAGAGGTATACAGTAAGTACAGAAAAGGACCCAGCACGCTTCCTTGAGGGACACCTGCATTAATTTTTAAAGGTGATGAAATAAAACTGTTATGTCTAATTCTAAAATGCCTGCTTTTCAGATAAGAAATAAATGTTTTGTGGACGTTAAAAGGCAGTACGTGTTTAATTTTATTGATAAGGCCTTCATGCCATACTTTATCAAACGCTTGAGCTACGTCGAGAAAAACTGCTGTACAGTATTCACTTTTTTCGAAAGCCTTCCTTATTTCATTTGTGATTCTATTAACCTGTTCAATTGTTCCGTGGTATTTTCGGAAACCGAATTGATGGACCGGAAATAAATTTTTTTCAGTTGCATAAGGTATTATTTTTGATAAAATTAGTTTTTCAAACAGTTTGGATATGCATGATAAAAGACTGATGGGTCTATATGAAGAAGGCAATGTACGATCTTTTCCAGGTTTTGGAATCATGGTTATTAATGAGATTTTCCACTCTGTTGGGTAATACCCATACTGAATTATAGCATTAAAAAGTCTGGTTAAAAAGACAAAAGCTGAATTTGGTAGTTCTTTTATCATTTTGGGAGTTATATAATCGCACCCAGGAGCTTTTTTGGGACACATTTCTTCAACTACACCCTTTACGTTGCTAATATGAAAGTTCAATTGCATAACATCGCTGTTTAATGGCAAATTAGGAGGAAGAAAGCCTTGGATAGGAGGATTGGGTTGAAAAACTGTGCTTAAGTGATTTGCAAAAGCATCAGCTTTTTCTTCATCACTTCGAGCCCAGTTCCCAAGATTGGCTCTTATCGGCAGCTCACTCTCCATCGGAGTTTTAATACTTTTGCTAGCTTTCCACAAGGACTGTTTACCGTTCTTATTAGGATCCAGTTTCGAGACAAATTTTTGCTGCTCTATATCTTCTTTATTTTTTAGCGCAGACCTCAGTTTAGAAGTAGAAATTTTTAAGTTTGCTATAGAAGCGGGAGATTTATGTAGCTGCCATTCGCGCCTAAACTTTCGCTTCTCATCTACGAGAAACTCAATTTCACTGTTGGTGAAAAAACTGGTTTTTGTATTTTCCACAACCTCATAAGGCGTTGAGTGTTCCGCTGCTGAGTAGAGGATTGAATTAAAAATGGCAACAGCATCATCTATATGTTCCTCACATTCTATCGAGTAGCTCGTGTGAATGTGAGAACTTATATATTTCCTGTACCTAAGCCAGTTGGTCTTATATGAGGTTAGCTTCTTAAAGGTCTCTATATACGATGGTTTTTCTAAAAGGCAAAATAAGATTGGAGAATGGTCAGAAGAGAGAGCTAATTTTGTTTCGGCTGTGATTAGGGTTCTCTCGATGCCTCTTGTAATAGCAAAGTCAATGAGGTCTGGTATTTTGCTTCGGTCGGCTGGCCAATATGTAGGTTGACCAGGCGAAGCAAAATTGAAAGTGTGATTTTTTATAAGCATATTATATAATTGTTTCCCTTTTGGATTTACAAGACGAGAACCCCAGTATGTATGCTTGGAGTTGTAATCTCCAGCAGATAAAAATCTGGTTCCCAAAGTGTCAAAGAATTCTTTGAATTGATTCTCACTAATTGCATATCGAGGTGGGCAATAAACCGCCGAAACTATTAAATTCTTAGAATGATTTTGTAGGCAAATAGAGGTAGCCTGAAGATAGTTTTTTGAAAAAGATTCTAAACAGAAATGTTTGAGGCGATTACGAATTAAAATTCCTGTGCCTCCATGTGCTTTGCCATCAGGATGATTGGTTTTATGGAATTTATATCCAGGTATATAGAAATTATACTTATCAGTCAGATGTGTCTTTGAAACAAGCATAATATCAATTTCCTCTTTGCCCAGGTAATGAGAAATTTCATTTTTGTGTTGGTTGATACCGTTTGCATTCCAGGCACAAATGTTTAATTTACTTATTTTTGAGCAATCAAAATTTGGAGGAGCTGGTTTTGCGTTTTAACTAACTCTTGAAGAGTTGATTGCATTGACATCATAAATTGATTTAATGTTTGCGTTAAGTTTGTAATTTGACTTTCTAAACTATTTTGTTGTGGATTTATTGTGCCTGATTTCAATGCACTTGAATATAAAACAGAGGGATCAATGGGATTTGGATTGCCTTGTTGTTGGACAAATTTATGTGTAGTAATTACATTATGATTTAAATTACGATTCACTTGTCTTTTCTCAGAAATTTTTGCTTTAAGCTCTCTATAAATAGGGCAGCCCCTGTAATTTGCAGTGTGGTCTCCTTGACAATTAGCGCACTTTTTTAAATTAGCTTCATTTCGCAACTTGATTTTGCATTCAGAAATGTGGTGAAGCTGTCCACATGCAACACAGACAGCGTGTAGGGTGCAATATGTTTTTGTATGCCCATACTCTTGGCAATTAGTGCACTGTACCGGGCCATTTCGTTTATGGGGTTCCTCTATTACTACTCGGCGGTGAAGCAAGTATTGCAGCTTATAGATTGGATGAATCTCACTCTTTTTTAATTTGACAGAGTCAGGGTGAAGATCAACCTTAAACATTGGTTGAGGAACCTTTTCTTTGTTTAAAATATTAATTACAGATTTAGCAAAGAAATGTTTTTGTTCCAACGCTTCTTTAATTTCTTTCGGGTCAACTGACGATTCGATGCCCTTAATGACAACAGAAATACCTTTGCTGCTTTTCAGCTGGTATGTGTAGTAAGAGTTTTTGTTGTCATTAAAGTTTTTAGCGACAGTACGAAAATGATCCTCTGTTTTTTCTTGAACCTTCGTTTCATGAAGATTCCCTCTTGTTAGGGGGACTATAAAAAAGTTATCGTCCCCAATAAGCTTAGTTAATAATGTCACTAGAGCATTCGAACTGCGTTCACGCAAGTAAATTGGGGGTGGTTTTAGGTTTTTAGGTGGTGGAGTAGGATTTTTGTCGCTTGTATCGCCAAGCTCACCTAATGCAGCAAATCGATTACCAGACAAAACATTTGTTATTGTTTCTGTTTTGTTGGTTTTATTTTTTTTGGAATTGCCTAAGCCATGTTTTTGTGGGCTAAGCTTTCTTTTTGAATTCATGGTCATGTAACGATCAATGCCAGTTTGAACTTTTTTGTTTGCTTCTGTGGTTGCTGTTTTTGGAATAGCACCATTATTAGCATTTGCTTGCATTGTTGTAGAATTGTTTACATTTGCAGCATTGGTAACATGTTGCAAACTCTCTTTATTAATAATGTTGCTATCAGAAGACAGCGGCATATTGAGATTAGGCGATAAGCATTGTTTGCTCCATGAATTTTCGGAATTTGTTTGCGTTTGCGCAGAAGGTGAGGAATTTTGCGTGGATGTTGAATTATTTAAATTAGACAGCGCACTCGCTGCGAGTGAATAATTTTTTATTGAAGATGTGCTTGCGTTATTTTGCTTTAAAGCATTTTTTTGAGTATGCGCAGGGGAGCGTGCTGGAGTCGCAGTACTTACTGTGCTTGTAAAACCGGTTTGGTTTGTATTGTGAACCGGTGGGGGCGAGCGTTGAACACTCATAGGCAGCATTCAAGCTCTTGTAAATTTATAAGGGTCGAAAAGACCCTTAAAAACGCGTTATAGTGGGTTATAATGTTCTAAAATATTGTTCCATGTTTGATTTTACATTAAGTTATGTGAACGTCTTAACCCATTATAACGCGTTTTTAAGGGTCTTTCCGACCCCTTTTTCCAAAAACTTGTTTAGAATGGGTTAAGATGTTCCAAAATATTGTTCCATGCTTGATTCTACATTAAGTTATGTGAACATCTTAACCCATTATATCCCGTTTTTAAGGGTCTTTTTGACCCCTTTTTCAAAAACTTGTTTATAATGGGTTAAAAAAATTTCCAAAAATATTCTAAAAAAATTTTACTAGGGGGCACCGAAAAGAAAAAACCGTCCGGACGTTGGGAACCGTCGTTAACTAAATATTTACGCCCGATTTCGTGATATTTTTTGATAATAAAAATCAAAAATTCGTTTTTCATGAATGAAAATAATGTCGTAGCGCAAAAAAATGGTACCACTGGATACGTCAGGAAAAATCCTAACAAAATATACATTTCAAATTTTTCTAAGATTTTTTCTGTTCAATTGTGGAGTGCTCAAACAGGGGATTTGGAAAAATTTCGACTTTTTTGAGCTGAAAAGTTCACTTAACGCCAAAAATGGACGTCTAATCAGAAAACTAATGATGCCATTCGATTTTGCGGGAAAAAATACACAAGAATCCATGTCTTAGATTTCAGTTTTCGACCTACTACGAAGCTGAGAATTGATTCACAACGGACCTATGAGCATGCATATTTAAACCACGTTTTTCAACCTTCAAAAATATATCGACACCCCTTCCCGTCATCCCTCAGAGTTAGGGTGGCGGCAATCTTCATGTCGATAGTTAAACTTTACAATTCTGCCGGTTGTGCGACAAATTTTAAACTTTCGTCCAATCGAGCGGCAATCTTCATGTCGATAGTTAAACTTTACAATTCTGCCGGTTGTGCGACAAATTTTAAACTTTCGTCCAAAACGTACCGGTCTACAATCCATGTCCGCCATCTGCTCCTCGGTCCACATGTCTGTAAACTCAATACCGAGATTTTTTGCAAAGTTATATGCCACCTTACCACCGACACTTAATTAAAACAATTTTTTTTTGCGATATTTTTAAAGGCCCTATTGGTTCTTTCCTTTCCACTAAAAAAGCGTAAAAAGGCATAAGAACACCATTTTAATCTAGAAATGTTGGCATCCATGACGATATTTCAGGTAAACACACGTTTTGAATAAAAAAAGAGGGATGCCCACACCCAAACCAATTCGGGGCCCACACTTGGCTTTGACAGCCACTTTGAAATGCAATGTGCAAATTGTGTTGTGTGATGTTTTTGGTTGCATTCGGTTTTGAATCACAAAAAATAATAAATTTACTGCATAAATATAGGTTGCACTCAGCTTTTCAATTGATTCACTTCGATTTATCGCATTTGGAAAATTATTGAAAAAAACTTTTGTGTTGACTTTCACTTATTGTAAAATTATTTCTTCTCAGCACAAAGCAAATGCGTCTCTTTGCTCCGGTAAATGAACAAAAAACTTCTTGATGAAGTTAGTTTATTGAGTGTTTTGCTTGGTGCGTTTTGGACGAATGTTTAAAATTCGTCGCGCAACCGGCAGAATTGTAAAGTTAAACTATCGACACGAAGATTCCCGCCACCCTAGCTCTGAGAGATGACGGGAAGAGGCCTCGATATATTTTTTTAAAGGTTGAAAAACGTGGTTCAAAAATGTATGCTCATCGGTCCGAAATGAATCAATTCTCACCTTCGTAGTAGGTCGAAAATTGAAATCCAAGACTTGGATTCTTATGTATTTTTTCCCGTAGAATGGCATCATTAGTTTTCTGATCAGTCGTCCATTTTTGGCATTAACTGTTTGAGCACTCCACAATGGAACAGAAAAAGTCTTAGGATGATTTGAAATGTATATTTTGTTAGGATTTTTCCTGGCGAATCCAGGGGTACCATTTTTTTTGCGGTACGACATTATTATCATTCATGAAAAAAGAATATTTTGATTTTTATTATCAAAAAATATCACGAAATCGAGCGTAAATATTTAGTCAACGACGGTTGCCACCATTCGTACGGTTTTTTTTTTTTTTCGGTGGCCCCTAGTAAAATTTTTTTTAGAATATTTTTGGAAATTTTTTTAACCCATTATAAACAAGTTTTTGGAAAAAGGGGACAAAAAAAACCCTTAAAAACGCGATATAATGGGTCCGTCGTTTTTCAAAAAAATGGTGCCACTGGATTCGTCAGAAAAAATCCTAACAAAAAACACATTTCAAATCTTTCTAATACTTTTTCTGTTCAATTGTGGAGTTTTTCAACTTTAAAAATATATCGACACCCCTTCCCGTCATCTCTCAGAGCTATGTCGATAGTTAAACTTTACAATTCTGCCGGTTGCGCGACGAATTTTAAACATTCGTCCAAAACGCACTGCTCTATTGTACACGTATAGTACTAATGAAAGTACCAACGCGCTTTTCCTTAATTGAAGTATGATAATTTTGTATTGAACTAATTAAACAGTAATTTTTGCAATATTTCAACAACGGACGCAAGCAAGTGTTAGCATAGAAATTGATAACATATGTGGCGGCTATTTCCACATACATATTTATAAATTTTCATATATAAACATGTATATAGCCTCATCAGATCAGTTTTTAGTTAAATCTTGTCAGAAGCCGTACTCCAACCCGTGACTTCGGTTTTCTGATGAAAGAAAACTCGGTGCTTTAGCTAATACGCTACTAGACACGGATAAAGTTTTCTGTACAGGATCGCCCATGTGCATAGATCATAAGGCTCACTAGCGCCGTCTGCTGTGAAAAATTGCCAAATTGTTAGTTAGTAACACACTCTGGTTATGAGAAATGCTACGCTGCTGTCATAACACGCGCTTAACATTTGTCAGAACAGCCGCTTTTTTTTCTGTCAAAAGTTAGGGGGTTAGATAGTATCACAAAAAAAAAAGTTCAAATGACCGCCCCAGTTTGAAAGCTAAAATTGGAAGAATTTTAAGTTAAAAAAAATTTTTTTTTTCGGCCTCTAAATTCGATGCGGTTTTCTTTTTTTTTTTATGTCTCCGCCATTTGACGTCCGATCAACAATTATAGTATATCGTTTTAAATGTCTCAACATGGACAACATTTCATTCATTTATCCCGGTTTTTTTTCGACTAGTTGTACTCATTATCTAAGTTTCTACCACCCTAAGATGCCAAGGACACCTTATAAAATTGAAGCCCACAAAAAGTCATTATATTCATCTCTACAAAGTTTCCTCAAATTGTTGAAGTTGAAGAAGTTATAACGAATCTAAAAGCTCAGTACAAAATATGAAAAACAGAATGTTTCAAAAACGAATATCACCCCCAAAGATTATGCAATATTTTTTTATTTATATGCATGCTGTTTGAAATGTCAAATGTTAAAAACAAAACCGCATCGAATTATGAGGCCGAAAAAAAAGTGTTTTTTTCCTTAAAATTCTTTCAATATTAGCTTTCAAACTGGGGGCGGTCATTCGAACTTTTTTTTTGTATGGAGGTCGATACTATCTAGTGCCCACACACAAACAATGCCCGCAGGCGGTACTCTTCCCTTACTGTAGCCAATACTTTGATCATCAGCATAAAAAATTTGACTGAAATTGATCCAAATACAAATAGGCATACCACAATAGCCGAAGTTCCCCTATGCTGCTTTTCTCCGAATTTCATACTATTAAATTTAATGCGAGCGACTGCATGACTCAAAGCATGACTCTCATTTCCCAAATATTGTGAGCTGCGAGTAGCTCTTTTAATCAGGCGATTTAATATTTTAGCTCCTTTACATTATTCAAGTGCACATGCAGAGAGTATAGATATAAAGAGTGATCATCACTCGAATGGTTATACTCACTCACAATTATGGTGACTATGGTCTCAAGTCGGTGAAAAATAGCGCACCTTGCGGCTGCAGATGGAACTAAATCCTTTGAAGAATTCCAGAATTCACATAAGTGCGAATATATGCGAATATATTGTTTTATATATAGCTTTGTTTCATTCGTTTGTTTTTCGTTTTTCGTTTTGTTTTTAATATTTTTTTGTCGTTTTTACGTTTTACGCAAGTGCAAGCATAAACGAAGATTTTGCCTAATTGTATATCTTCGTTTCATTTGCGCCTGCGGTTTCGTTTGTTTACAATATTTTCGTAAATATTTCAATTCCGAGAATATTGGTCTTTTTTTTTGGTCTTTTTTGTTTTGTCTACGCATATGTTTTTTTTTTCATTCACATTTTTTATGAATGAAATGAAATTTAAGATTTGGGTTTTAAGGTTTTATGGATGTTGCCAAATTTCGTCATATCATTCAACTTTAGAATTTTGTTTCTAAGTTCAGATTTTCATTTTCAGAAAATGAAAAATTATTTTTTTCCTAAGTCCAAAAAATTAAAAATTATTTTTTTTCTAAGTCCAAAAATTTAAAAATTACTTTTTTTTCTAAGTTCAAAAATGAAAAATAAGTTTTTTTTTCTAAGTCCAAAAAATTAAAAATAAGTTTTTTTTCCAAGTCCAAAAATTTAAAAATTACTTTTTTTCCTACTTTTTTTTCTACAATAAGTTCAAAAACTGAAAAATTAGTTTTTTTCCTAAGTTATTGGGTGTACAACTTAAAAACCGGAATTTTTTAGCGAAATTTGATGCTTTATTGTGGAAAAATGTTACAATGTATTTTATTTAAAGTATTGCCCATTGGAAGCTACAACATTTCCCCATCTTTCAGGCAATTTATGAATTCCATCCCAAAAAAATTGCGCCGGCTTGGCGGCCAAAAATGAATCTATCCAATTTCGGATGCCTTGCTCTGATGTGAAGCGTATTCCGGTGAGGGCGTTTTGCATCGAGCGAAATAAATGAAAGTAAGACGGAGCAAGGTCCGGACTATAAGGCGGGTGAGCCAAAACTTCCCATCCACTATTTTCCAAATAGTTTTTCACGGGTCTTGCAACATGCGGCCGAGCGTTGTCATGATGAAAAATTATTGCTTCGAGTCTGGTCGTATTTTCCGGGCGTTTTTCGATGATGGCACGCTTCAAACGTATTAATTGTGTTCGGTACAGGTCATCTGTGATTGTCTAGCCCGATTTCAACAACTCATAATATAACGGCCCCTTCTGATCCCACCAAATACACAGCATAACCTTGGCGCCATGGATATTTCGCTGGTTGGCCGGGTTTCACGTATGACTTTTTGCGCTTGGGATTGTCATAATGGATCCATTTTTCATCCCCAGTCGCAATCCGATGCAAAAATGATTTGTTTTTATGGCGCTCAAGCAGCATTTCAGACATACAGAAGCGCCGTTCAACGTCTCTCGGCTTCAACTCATAGGGGACCCAATAACCTTGCTTCTGAATGTATTTGGCGGCTTTCAAACGTTTCGAAATGGCTTGCTGAGTCACTCCCAACGATTTGGCAAGCTCGTCTTTTGTTTGACACGAATCCTCATCGAGTAGCTTCTCTAATTCTTCGTCTTCATACTTTTTTGGCTGTCCTGGGCGTTCTTTGTCTTTGATGTCAAAATCGGCACTTTTGAAGCGTTTAAATCATTCAAAACACTGTGTTTTTCCTAAAGTATCGTCACCATAAACTTCTACAAGCAAACTATGACTTTCCGCAGCAGTTTTCTTTGCAAAAAAATGATCCAACAGAACCTCCCGCAAATGCTTTCATTTTCCCGAATTTTCGAAGTTATTCATCGTAAAAAATAATAATGATGCACACAAGATAAAATTGTTTTGTTAACTGATTTTGACAGCTGTCAAATGTACCTTCAAAATGACATATATGTAAAGTTCGAGCTTTCACGATATTTGTTAGTACGGACATCCACCGTCAAATTCCGGTTTTTAAGTTGTACACCCAATACAATATTTAATGTTAGTCTCAAAACGCTTTTACAATCTTTTTAAAAATCCAGCCTATATTTATAGGGTTGCCACCTGATTTTTTTCTGAAATTTTGTTAAAATCATACTTTTTGTGTTAGATTTTTTAAAAGAACGTTTCCATAAATGTATGGAATCGTTTCCCAATCACTTTTCCATAGGAAACGCGTCAAAGAAGGTGATAAAATATTCAACAGAAACATCGTTTACACAAAAATTACTTAAACATTTTATCCATTTTATCTAACCGAACCCAACTGCTTGTTTTATGTTCGATGCTATGACGGAATTCTCGAACAGGTTCGAACAGCTTTGCACACCCTCAACCATTACCTAATAATTACATTTTGACCTTTGAATAAAAACCTATTAAGGAAATTCAGCAGATCAAATTCATGATTCTTGAAATTGATTAAAAAAAGGAAACATAAAAGAGATTAAAGCAATTAGTTAGTTTCCATTGACACTTTACTTAAAACAACAACAAACGAATTGAAATCGACAATAGTATATTGATTGAAAATTTACTTTAATAAATTAAGTTTAATTTACAGATATGTAGGCCAGTTAAATGGAGAAAATCGAAACAAACACATTACGAAAATTCTAACTAAAGAGACACTTAAGAAGAAAAGGCAATTAAGAAGAAACTGTTTAGTTTGATATATTGTACAATAAAAATTATGCAAATGCTCCTAAACTTACCAGCAGCGTTATATATTGGAGCATGATCAAAATCGGTAAAATTCTCTGTGTTGCCATTATGATGACCATTAACAGCGTTATTATTATTTAGATTCTGTTGGTTTCTAGCATTTACATTAGCATTTCCATTCATCATTATCGCTGCCGCTGCATTTCCATTCATAAATTGAGCTGCTTTAATTGGTTGAATCTTAGCATATCCATTAGATGAAGCAACAGATGATGCTGACGAAACTGCTGGTGATCCAACTGAACTGGCCGATGTTGCATCAAATATATTTGCTGAACCGAAATCAGCCACAAAATCAGCATCTGGACCAAAACCATTACTGGTACAACTACTGGTATCAGAAAGTGCACCAGTTGAAGCCGCTGAATTACCAGAGCCAATAGAAACATTTAGACCATTTAAGCCATTTAGACCACCAACCGCCACCAAACCGTTGAGTCCATTATTTGTCATGAAAGCATCATGGTGTTGCTGTTGCTGTTGTTGCTGCTGCAGATTATGTTGATGATGATGATGGTATCCATTCTGTTGCGGTCGACTGATTGCAGTCGATGATGATTTATGTAGACCATTTTGTGTGGTACGTTGTGAAGTTGGCGGTGTTAATGTTATATTACTGATGGCACTGTTACTATTATTATTATTGTTGTTGTTGTTGTTGTTCGTATGGTTACCATAACCATTGGTAAGTTGTGTGTGTGACGACGATATTGTGTTGCTGTTGCTGTTGCCGTTGCTGCTACTCTTTAGTGATGCTGCATTGGTTAATGATTTTAATGGACTAGCTGGTTCCAGGTAATAACGTTTACGTTCATATTTATCGATCATTAGTTCACGTTGATCTTGTTGCACCACAGCTCTTTTTGGATCCCATAGACCCAACCATGTTTTTGCACACAAATCGTTACCGTGCGATTTTAGAAAATCAATTTCTTCTTGTGTGAAAGTGGCCATAGATATCGACTTAACACGATGCGGTGGTGTCAAACCACGTCTGTAATTTAGAAAAAAAGGAAATTGTTAAATTCGCTTTAATTTGAAAATAAATTATTAATATTGAGAATAAGTATAGTAAGTTAGGGTAATGTGGACTATGTGGGTAATGTGGTGCACCCTTTTATTTCCCATATTTAACAATTCTGGTTATTTGTGCATATTAAAGCTCGAAAAATATATTTTTTACGCTCTTTGGCTTTTCTATTATGCTCCTTACACGTGTGCAAAAAGTAATTTTTAAATTTTTGGACTTGGAAAAAAAACTTATTTTTAATTTTTTGGACTTAGAAAAAAAAACTTATTTTTCATTTTTGAACTTAGAAAAAAAAGTAATTTTTAAATTTTTGGACTTAAAAAAAAAACTTATTTTTCAATTTTTGAACTTAGAAAAAAAAGTAATTTTTAATTTTTTGGACTTAGGAAAAAAATAATTTTTCATTTTCTGAAAATGAAAATCTGAACTTAGAAACAAAATTCTAAAGTTGAATGATATGACGAAATTTGGCAACATCCATAAAACCTTAAAACCCAAATCTTAAATTTCATTTCATTCATAAAAAATGTGAATGAAAAAAAAAACATATGCGTAGACAAAACAAAAAAGACCAAAAAAAAAGACCAATATTCTCGGAATTGAAATATTTACGAAAATATTGTAAACAAACGAAACCGCAGGCGCAAATGAAACGAAGATATACAATTAGGCAAAATCTTCGTTTATGCTTGCACTTGCGTAAAACGTAAAAACGACAAAAAAATATTAAAAACAAAACGAAAAACGAAAAACAAACGAATGAAACAAAGCTATATATAAAACAATATATTCGCATATATTCGCACTTATGTGAATTCTGGAATTCTTCAAAGGATTTAGTTCCATCTGCAGCCGCAAGGTGCGCTATTTTTCACCGACTTGAGACCATAGTCACCATAATTGTGAGTGAGTATAACCATTCGAGTGATGATCACTCTTTATATCTATACTCTCTGCACATGTCTGCTTATATACTGTAGTCGTAAGGTGCCTCGCTTTTGAGTAAAAAATCGTTTGTATGTATCGGTATGTATGTAAAGCACACCGGGACAAATAACCCAACGGGAAAAGAAGTGCTTCAAAAACCCTTCTGAAGTGCATCTTTTTCACCAATAAGTGCTTCCGCTCCATAAGAACTATTCTTTCTATTTAACATTGTATGTTATAGGATGTAAGCGAGAATAAGCTTACCGCAGCCTTACCAAAAAAGGGTTTTTGAAACGCATATTTGTAATGCTGCGGTAAGCGTTTTTTCAATAAAATTAAAAAAAAAGAAAAACTTTGGCCGCACCAGGATTTGAATCCATGACCGTTCGTGTGATCGATAGAAACAGAATACACAGGCCTGCAAATTCGACACTTTTTTTTCCTCTCTAGATTTCTGAAGCCAATTATTGTGGTTTGGGACCTCCTAATCACGAATCTGAACTTGGTTTATTTCAATCCCGTCAGAATTTTTGTTCGTCTGTGCAGCATTTGAAAACTTATTAATACAATCGTTTGTGCTTACGTACTCTTCAATATGACGCCTAAAATACTCAACATATTTTAACCAATCTTGCACCATATATTTTTTTGGTGCTCCCCGAACGATCAAGATAAATGTTATATATATATATTCTTTTAGATATCAAGTTTCATAATGCAGGTCAAGTAAGTAGATATGGGTTTTTTTTTTTGGTTTTTGGTATGTTTTCTTTGCATAGGTACCGAGCGCACCGTACTTTCGTTCGATTACCCCTATTGACAAGGCAAATCTGTCGGAATATCAGGCGGATATATGGTGTTAATATGGTTTTAATATACCTACTGGTATAGGCGTAGGAGCGACTCAAATAAAATTTTCAATTATTTTGAGTTTTTTTGTATGAGGGGTACAATAGCCCCTTGTCCAATCGATCCCATTTTTCTTATAAATGTGTTGAAGCACCAAAAAAACATTTGGTGCAAATATGGTTTTGATACATTCAGTATTATAGGCGTGGTAGTCACTGAAAATTGTGACGTGCTAGAATTTTTTCACTATTTTTCTCGTAATCAACACACTTAAATCTATAGAAATCGCTTTTTAAAACTTAGAGAGGAAAACCCATGCAGGACTGTGTTATTTTTACTTACATTTACCAACTCTTTGGACCGCTACAACAATTCCCGATGATATGAAGAGGTATTAAATTTGTATACGTGTATTAAGCAAACGTTGTCCAAACAGAATTTGACATACGAATGCTCCTACAGCCTTATATAGAATCATTGTGCAATCAATCAAAAAAATAAAGCAAAAAAAAAGGAAAAAAATCACCCGGGCTGGGTTCAAACTCACGTTATTCTTACTGCAGCCTTACATGGAATCATTGTGTAAACAATTTCAATTCAATTAAACAAAAGTAAATTAATAATAGAAAGGAAAACAGAAAAGTGAAATAAAAGATGTTGAATAAAAAATATTTTAATAAAAAAAAAAATATAAAAAAAAAATCACACGGGCTAGGTGCGAACCCATGTTGTTCTTACTGCAGCCTTATAAAAATCTTTGTGGAAGCGCTTCTTAATTTCTACGGGGACAAGCACTTTTGAATGCTTGGCACGGTGTGCCTTAACCCGTTCTAAATCGGACGTTGTAGCACATAAAATTTTTTTCCAGATTCTGTTTACTTATCGTTCAAATGATGTATAAAAAAATTTTCACTCGTGACTCCTCGACTAAATTTTGAGATAATCGCTTTTCCACTTGGGGCATTTTCCCATACAAAAAGAAAAAATAATTTTTTTAACTACATTAAACAAAAATTAAAGTAATCACAATCAATGTGTTTTGCGATGCTAAACGCGAATCCAACCTCAGAATTGCTCTATCGTGTATAGTTTATGAGATATTGTAACCTTAAGACCAAAAAAAATAGTTTTTTGCCATTTTTTGAAGCTATATAACTATGTAACATATCATTTATTCGTCAAATGTGGCTTAGATACTTGAAAGCCCCGATCTTTTCCTTTAAAACCTAATTAAAATTTTATTTATATCTCCATGTTTCTAAGGGATATCGTAGACCGAAATATTGTCAAAACGGGTTTTATGCACGTTAGTGTCTTTTTAGGGTAGGATAGCTTTGAGGAAAAAAAGATATCAACATAATTTAAATTAGGTTTTAAAGGCAAAGATAAGGACAACACTCGGGGTGTCAAACGGCTGAATTTAGAAGTAGTCGGTTCGTTGAACATGTTTAAAATGTGAAAGAAATTTTAGTGTTGGATCAGAAGCGCTAGAAATTTTTCATCTTGGGGATATTCGCTGAAAAAATTAGAAGAATCAACCTTCTCATATTTGTTTTGTCCTTGACAAAATAAATGTTCACGAAACAGTTGATTTTTTTTTAAATATCTTTATACCCTACACCAAGGGTATATTCACTTTGTCCTTCCGTTTGTAACGCAGAGATGGAGGCGCGGCAGGTATGGAAAAGTATATATATTCTTGATCAGCGTCACCTCCTGAGTCGATATAGCCATGTCCGTCTGTCTGGCTGGCTGGGTGTGTGTGGAAATACATTTTTTGGGAAAACTGACCAACGTAATTCAATGAAATTTGGTATTCTGCCTTCGTCGTAAAATTTAACTCGGGGGATTGAAAATGAGCGAAATCGGTCAACGGACACGCCCACCGCCCATACAAAAAATATATTCAAAATGCAAAAATAAGAGCATTATTTGTAATAACAGAAGCGAAATACACATAAACACTAGGGAAAGTAACTGTAAGCTCTGAGCAAAAACTAGGCGAATACGAACTAGAGGGCGTGGCACCCCCATACAAACAAAACTTTCAAAATGTTATACGGAAAGCGTTTTTTGAGATAACCCAACCAAATTACATTCAAACACTCGGATATATAAATGCAAGCTATGCGCAAGATCTAAGTAAACTCGGACAAGAAGGCGTGGCACCTCCCATATAAGCAAGTTTCAAAATTATATAATGAAAGTGTTTTTTGAGATAATCCAACCAAATTTCACTCAAACACGAAGAACATTAATCATAACCTCTGAGCTTAAAGTAGGCGAAGTAGAATTAGAGGGCGTGGCACCTCCCATATAAGCGAAAGTTTCTTAACGCTATACTGAAAGATTTTTTTAAGAAAACCTACCGAATTTTACTCAAACACTCAGAACAGTAAATGCAAGCTCTACGCAAAATCAAGGAAAGCTCGAAGGCGAGAGCGTGGCACTTCCCATATAAGCAATTCGTTCTTATACTCTCCTTATAATATACTTGAAATGCAGTGTAGGGTATTTAGTTTTTGGCCAGGCCAAAGATACCACCCTTACTAGTTACTTATCCCTTTGCTAAAGTTATAACTACAAATAATATAAAACTTAAAGTTTTTTTTAATTTCGCACAGAAAAACTAGCCATTTGATTTTAAGCGTATAGTATCTAGAAAGCCTGTATGTCGTAAACATTCTTCACTAAGCTACCGAAGTCGCAACTTTTCCACAATTTATAACGCGTATTGTAAGGCTCAATAACGTAAATCTTCCGCATACCCCAGATTGAAAACCGCAGCTATAGAAGAATAAATTCGAAGTTTTTGAAACAAAAAAAAAATCCTAAGATTTTGCCATATTTTTTATGCTGACCAAACCTCAAAACTCTGTAGGAATTCTTCTGCAATTCCGTTACCTTTTTTTCTAAAATTTTTGCTTAACATTCTATGAAGAAGTTTATTATTGTAACAAGTACTTTTTAACTGCTAGAAAATTACGGCTATAAATAAAAATCACAAAAATGAATAAAAGAAAGAAAAAGTTTTTACTAAGTGAAATGAATCAAAAACTTATTAGGAGTATACCGGAAGCTGAAGCAAACAATAGGATGTAGCAATCTTTGCAACAACTAAAACAAACTATTGCAGGGTGTTTTCTTGATAAATGGGAAGAAAAATATAAAATAAAAATTTTAAAAAAAGAGCAACGAAGGAAATAATGAAAAATTTGAAAAATGCTATGTAGCTTTGTAAGTATGTACATAGATTTATATATTATTTCATTTTCTTTCAAAGTGGTCCAAAAAATAAAATATCAAGGTTCGTGCAACTTTTCAGAGATGTTGACCTTTAGAACATCGATGTTGGCTTTTGAGTATTGTCAAATATTTAAACGACATTTTGGGTACTTGGTACCTTGACTTTGGAACAAATTCTTTTTCATATGTTGCGTCGTAGGGTTAGTACTAAAATCAGACTACAATTTTGTTGTTTTAAGAAAAATGTGTCTTAAGCTTTTAGAAATTTGTTTTTGTATTAGATTCTGAAGTTCTCAACTTTTTCTTTTTTGCGTAATATCGTAGAGCTGTTTTTTCATGTTTCTATGTACTTAACTCAAAACCTTAAGAAATTGTAGTATGTATCTACTTAGTTTTGGTATTAACCCTACTTCTTCGTTATTTGAGCAAATTTGGAAAAAAAAATTTAATTGCAGTCATTATGGCTTCCTGAAAGCCTTTTACAGAAAGGAGCTAAAAAAGTACTGCAGATTTATCATTTTGATTATTAGGTATTTTGTCAATTTTCGTTTCTCGACAGCAGTCTTAAGATGCAGAATTTTTAAAGTTTGGTCTGAAATCGTTAATTTGTTGACTTGTTTTAGTTTATAAGAGATCAGAAAAAATTCTAAATTTTTTTCAATGATGAGATGTTGACTACACTGTTATTTACTTTCTTCAGAATTTCGTTTAAAAGTCGTAACGAATTTTGACAATTCAGTAACTGAAATTGTTATAAGGTTTTTGTTCAAAATTTTTTAAGCAATTTATATTGCGCAAAGAAATTTTTATTATTTGCCTCAAAACCTTTCCGAGATTTAAAACAAATCAGAATTTCTGATTCGGAACTTAAAAATCAGCTGCTTCTGAAAGATAAGTATTGGCACCCTACCGTTTTTTATCTCTACAGTTGGTAGTAATTGTGAGCAGAATTTTTTGCACCTACAAATTTTACGGGTCAAAATATTCTACATGCGACATTCAGAAATAGGGCAGATTTTTTTTTTGCTAAACAAAACGCTATAACTCTTATCCGAATCTTTCCTACTAATAATGTGTAAATGTGTAGTTTTATCTTCTCTTCTTATACGAGATAAAATTGTATGTACTTATGTATGTTTGGAACGGACAAAACTTTTTCTCGAAAACGGCTACAGCGACTTTAATGAAACTTCGGATAATGTTAGATATTAACATACAATGAAGAATGAGCTAGGCTTGAACTTTGTAAATGCTCACCAGGGGCGTGGCATCGCATTTAATTTTAAATTTGATATGACCATACTCGCAAACCATACAAGGTATTTAAATGAAATTTGGTGAGCGGGTATGTCTTAATAATACCTTGTAACAAACAAAAAGTGGGCGGGATCGGAGAAGTGCCACGCCCACTTTTATGCCCTTGAAAGTTTTGATTCAATATTACTCGAAAACGACTCCAACAATTTTGATAAAAATTTAGGAGATGTTACCTCTGCAAACAAGTATTAATATGTAATATGCCGTTATATTGGGAAAACTCCTTGAAGGGCGTGGCACCGCCCACAAAAATATAATACGGTATAAAAAGAAAACAAATAAAGTAATCATTCTAAAATTAACTGTGGGGAGCATACTTGCTATAAGGCATCTCTGATCTGAAAGTGGGCAAAATATCGCCGTTGCGCGTGGAACCTCCCATACAAGCAAAATACGTTGAATGCTATTCCTCGCAAATGTTACAAGGTATTTTAATGAAATTTGGTATGTAGGTACTGCTTAATAATACCTTGTTACAAACGAAAAACAGGCGGGATCGAATAAGTGCCACGCCCACTTTTTAACCCTTGAAAATTTTTATTCAATATTACTCGAAAACGACTCTGACAATTTTGATGAAAATTTATAAGCTGTTACTTCGTTAAACTAGTATTAATATGTGATATGCCATTATATTGGGAAAACTCATTGAAGGGCGTGGCACCACCCACAAAAGTATAATGCGCTATAAAAAGAAAACTACTAAAGCAATCTTTCTGAATTTGACTGAAGGGAGTCTACTTGCTATTAGGCACCTACAACCTAAAAGTAGGCAAAATATCGAAAGTGCGCGTGGAACCTCCCATACAAGTAAAACACATTAAATGCTATTTCTCTCAAATGATACAACATATTTTGATGAACTTCGGTATGCCAATCTGGCTCAGAAGTATCTAAAGCATAACAAAAAAAAAGGCTTTGTTTAACAATTGCCACGCCTACTTTTTTATCAAAATAAAAATTTTGGTTAATAACTCAGGTACAAAAAAAAAAAAAAAATGGAATGAACTGTTTAATTCTTATATGCAGTCTTATGTTCTTTTTGACGCTGAATCCGTCTTTATCAGTAGAACTGTCATTATACCTGCACGATTTTCAAATATCCTTGCTTGAAGTTGAAGAAAACGCTGTGTTCAGTCTTACAGCGTAGCTACAAGAAAAGGTGAAATTCTTTTTTATTAATAGCATCGGATAGTTACACTCTTCCTTATCCAAATATCCTTTCAGATTTTTCCAATAGGATTCTTATTTTCCGAGCTATGATCCTTTGAAGATATGATATTTCAGCCGCCATACACTCCTTTGTTAAAAATCGGAAAAAAACAGAGTCCATCACAACCAATAAATTTAAAAAAAGAACTTGGATTCGATTTTTAAACGACAGAAAATTTCAAGTGACGAACTTGACTGTAAATTCGTCTGTTTTCGTTTTACAGAAAGACAATTTTTTCAATATAAAAATAAGAATCAAATATCACAACCATTTCGAATATAAAATATTCAATCGCTCTCACTTTGTTGTCGTTTTTCGTTTTAGTTATTACAAAATATTGAGCTATTTGATTTGTAGTCACTTTTCAGTCGAAAAGTGAGAGTTTTCGAGATAGAGAATTAGGTCATTACTAGTTTTGAAAGGTAAAAATTTTATAAAAAAATCATTTAAATTTTTTTTTTCATTTTTTATAAAAATTTTCTCAAAAAAATAAAACTTAAAAAAACAATCACTTGATTTGGCAGACTATAGGTGGAGTTATGAGCATTTCAAAAAATTTATTATTGTCAATTTTGCATTTTCAGTTTTTTTTAAATGTATATCTCTGAAAGGGCTTGATAAAACAGATTTTAAAAAACCATGGATGCTAGTTCTTTAAGAAAAAAAAAAGTTTCAAAAAAATCGATGATGCAAAAGCCAAATGCTATCCGATTAAGTATGTAATGCCCCATATATAAATATGTAGACAGCTTCATCAGATCAGTTTTAGTTAATTCTTGTCAGAAACTACACTCGAACCCTTGACCCCGTGTTTCAAACGAAAGAATACGCGGTGCTTAGCTATGTCACCCACCATCAAGGTCAAATTCCACCGTTCAAGAACGAATGACATTTTAGAACATATTTGCATCAAAAAAAAAATTTCGAAAAAATGTCGCATACGCTACTGTTGCGGTTAGGGCTCGATATGTGGAAATAGCCGAAACATATGCAGAAATTTTGCGAACGAATTCAGATTGTTTACTCAATTTTTTCAAACGTTTTCGACATTTTCATTTTACTCTTAAGAAACAAAGTTTCGTATAAATCAATCTCGTCAAGAAAAAATATCTTTTCATTATTCGTTTTTGATCCACTCTAATGTATGTTACTATGCAAATCTTATGGAGAAACTTTTAAAATACTTAAAGAAACAATTTTGCGAAGTAGAATCTCAATCTTTTTGATTGACTTTGATGCGACTGGGGAATGCAATCCCTTGCGGGAACATGCATAAAATATTTCGTCGGTTCAGAGGTAAATCTCATTAAGCGCTTAACAATTCCTATTTTAGAAGTTTAGAGAAGCATATTTTGATTTTATTATATTTAAATAAACTTTTCGATATTGACTTTTTGCGTTTCTTTACCCCATACTTTCACTTTTTCCTTCCGTTTGTAACGCAGAGAAGGAGGCGTGGCAGGCATGGAAAAATGTATATATTTTTGATCGGCGTCACCTTCAAAGTAAATAAAGCCATGTCCGTCTTAGACTATTGATTATATCATATGGAAAGGAACTAAGACGTTTTAGGGGTCAAATTACAAATTCGGTCAACGGGTTACTTAAAAATAAAAAAAACATGGAGTGCTATTAAATTAGAGGGTGGAAATCGGAGATATGGATTTATGTTTTGGTAAATTGAATAGGAACCATAAGTAAATTTTATTGTTGAAATACAAATTTGATTCCATGTTATTTGTCGCAATGCAGAGCTCTTGAAGATTGCTTTCATTCCGATTCCGAAGTGAATCGGATTTCAGAACATGCCTGATTATTTCGCTATCGCTTGCGTAACAATGTCGTCGTTTTGAGGACGGACTTTTTTTCAAAGATCTATGTTTAGATGTGCTTCAGTGCTTTGCTAAGAAGCGTAATGAAGTAAGCAAATTTATCGACTCAATTGCTCGTGGGACTGAGGACAGAAGCTCCTTTATATACGAAAAAACTAAAACCAGACTTAGAAATCGGAAATTATTTTTCTTTTTGTATAGACGAAAGCAGTGATATATGCGATACAAGTCAGTTAATAATTTGCTTCAAAACAGTAAACGAAAATTTTGAAATCTATGAAGAAATGTTAACTTTAGACTCAATGCAAAGTCTTGTGAAAGGAGAAAATTTATATCGATACCTTAGAGCGCTATTGACCTATATGCACATTTCAAAATACCACAAAAACAACAAAATATTTGAGAATTAAGAAAAGTCCTATCTCCAAACTGTAATTTTTTAAAGAGCGCTACTGTGCTATCTCCATAAAACATTCAAATAAGTCTTGTGTTTTTTTCGTGTTTTCTACGCATTTCAAGACTTTATACGACATTTTTTACAACCAAGAACCCCTTTTGGATGCCGGAACCATAGTTTAGAGATTTTTTCGTTTTTTCGTGTTTTCTACTCTTTTCATGACTTTTTGCGACATTTAAGAGGAAATATTTTTTTTTTTTTCAACCAACCCCTGGAATGTCGGAACCAAGAATTTTTAAAACATTTTTTTCTTTTTTCCGTGATTCCAAAAAAAATTTTTTATCATGTCTCTGAAAACATTTAACGGAGATGGATGAGATGAGAGGAAAAATGGGCGCCCTTAAAAAAATGTCATATCTTTGAAACTATTTAACGCACATAGATGAGATTTGGTACATATATAAATTGCATCGGGAGAATTTACATTCTTTGGTTTAATTTAATTCGAGATTCCCCGCCCTCTGTACAAGAGAAGATGTCGCAACGTACACAGGGAAATGCTAGTCGTTCATAAAATTTACTAAATATTCCGTTTATTTTAATAGTAGTGCAATTCCATATGAGGGCAAAAGTAATTGCATAATGAAAATTGGCTGGGATTTTGTTATTGTACATATTAATAAAATTGGTTTAAAACATAAAATTATGTTGAAATATACTATAGGTAAAATTATTGCACGTATCGTTATATCAAAATGGCAGTCAATTCTAAATAACCACTGTTTGAAAACTTCTTTTTGCATTTCCCAACAATTGAAAAAATGGAGACAGGACTATAGTCCACTATGGAATCGATACACGGAGAGAATACTGAGCTAAAAACAATCCCAAACCAATTAATTTCGGGTGTGATTTTCAGCTTAGCCATAATTTTCTTGATATCAAGTAATGATTGTTAATAAAAAAAATATGCCCATTCGAGCCCAATTCAATTCAATTTTGGATTGTTCATCAAAAAATTATTAAACTCATTAGTGCTTAAAAACGCCAACTTCAAAACCCTGTATTTTAACAACAAATGGTACTAGAACCAAATCCTCCCGGTTGCCAAATTTGAGCGAAATAGGAGAAAATAAAAACATTTTTTTGAACTGGTACACTTGACGTGGATTGCTTCATATATAGGGTAAGAGAGGGAAATATGGACCACCCATCTTTCTTTTTTAAATAAAACCCAAAATACATAAAACAAAACAATTAATTTTATATCATTCAGTAAAGGAAACAATTTACCTTTATTCTGCTTCACTTCTAGATAAATATCTCATCAGGATAAAGAAAAAAAATTAAAAAACTGAAAATACTCAAAATGAAGATAAAAAAAAGTGTAGTGTAATATGGACCATATAGTCCATTTGGTACAGAAGTTGCATATAAAAATGTCACTTCCACAATCGGCACATTTTTCATGACTCCAAGAATGTCAGATTACACATTCAACCCAAAATTCGCCACATCGATCTTCTGACTAAAGGGTATTACATTATATGCATTTTTTATCATTTTTTTCCTTTCTAGTTAACGAATTACATATAATGACCATCAGACACGTCATGAAAACTGCAACTAGATTCCTCATCTGAAAAAGATGATAAATACATTTGTTTTTGAGGCTTTTTTCTCTGGTGGTCCATATTACCCACAGCACGTGTTGGTGAAATAAATGGTTTTTTATCAAAAACTCTTTTGGTTAATGAACTTATTTGTGCTAATAAATTATAAATGGTATTCACTGACTTTATATAATTAACCATTTATTTAAAAACTCGATGTCTTTAAAGTGAAATAATGAAATATACTCACTAGAAAAAAATTATCACTGATCTTTTTTTTAGAAAAATCAACTTTACAGAAACATGCGACTTCACCGAACGCTAAAATCGCCCTATTATAAGCTTTAGGTATTAGCGTTAAGTTTGAACATGAACGGTAAATCCTATGTATGCATTGGGAAATAACCGTGTGGTCCATATTACCCACGTAGTCCATATTTCCCTCCCTTACCCTATACAATATTTTTTTTAGTATCACAGTGAAATTTAGGTGGATTATCTCGAAAAACTTTTTCTGTGTAGCAATTTGAAACTTTTGCTTATATGAGAGGTGCCACGCCCTCTTTTTCGAGTTCGCCTACTTTTGGTTTAGAGCCTTCGCTTGCCATCCTTAATAATTTTGTGTATTTTGGTTGCTTTGTGTTAAAAATTGCATTTTGAATATATTTTTTGTATGGGTGGTAGGCGTGTGCGTTTACCGATTTCGCTCATATTCAATAGCTTTGACAACGGAAGCAATGTATCAAATTTCATCGAATTATCTTGCTCTCAAAAAATATTTAAATGATTTCAAGGGACAGACAGACGGACATACAGCAGTTGAAAAATACTTCAAAACTATATCTACGTCAATGTATATGCAGATACTATACTTAATTGCAATGCAATAGAGAGATTTTTTTGACTCTCTTTGTTTGTTATGATCTTTATCACTCGATTAATGTGCATCATGGTTTTAGCATTAAAATGTTTCCATCGTAATTTTGCAATAAAGTTAAAAGAAGTCAAATTTTCAGAAGGAAAATATTCAAGAACGATTCAAAAACTAATTGAAAAATATTAGAAATCAGTAGAAAACTGTCGAAAAAACTATTAGTACCTTGTTGCAAAGCTTTTTTGCTTTATCACAGCAGCACAACGCTGTTGCATCGACTCAATTAAGGCCATGTACCGTTCCAAAGGAATGACCTGCCATGCTTCTTTAACTCTTTCGAATAACTTTTCAAAATGCGTAACATTTTACGCCATTCCACAGATGCTCGATTGGGTTTAAGTCCGTGCTTGAGAATGCTCAATGCTTTATCATGAAATGAATGCGGCAAGTTGAATTTACTCGGAGGCACATCTCTTGGACCCAAAAGCAGTGGCGCCGTATTCTATTTAGTTGTCAAATAAAGGTAGAAAGCATTTGCTCCAAAGAACGTTTCACCAGAATTACAGGATGGTGACAGATTAATAATGATTTAGGGTTGGTTTAAGCGGTGCGGAGTTAGGCCAATACACTGAATTGAAGATACTATGTATGCAGTCCAATATACATATTAAGATACTCCAAAGCGTAATGTTACCACGGGTTGAAGAGAATTTGCCGGTCATATGGAAATTTCTATAAGACAATGACTTCTCGAGTTGGCAAAAAAAATTATTCAAGGCAATTCCATTACTGCTTTGGATTGAGCATCCTCAATCACGGACGTAAACCCAATCGAGCATCTGTGGAAAGACGTAAAGAAGCACTCAATACGCAAAATGTGACGAATTTTGACAAGTTTTTCGAAAGAGTTAAAAAAGCATGGTACATGGCCTTAATTGAATCGATGCAACAGCGTTGTGCGGCTGTGATAAAGCAAAAAGGCTTTGCAACAAGGTACTAATAATTTTTTCGATATTTTTCTGCTGATCTCTAATATTTTTCAATTAGTTTTTGGATGAAACATCGATGTTTTGCAAGGACATCGACTGTTTTTAACATCGATGTTTTAGTTCGACTTTTTTGCAAAATCGATTTTTTGCCTCGATGTTTTTATTCGATGTTTTCACAAATTCTGTTTTCTCAATTTTCGTTTTCACAAATTTTGTTTGCACAAATTTTGCTTTGACAATTCGCATTCAAAATTGGAACATGTACTACTTACTAAGATTGTTGAGTGTGTGTAAACAGCCCCACAACTAATTTTGTCATAACATTGTAGGCGTCGTTTCGGTTGAAATTCTTTTGCTGTTGGCCGTAAAAAAATACGTGTTTAATTTGATTTAAAAAAAAAACTTAAAAAGAAAAAGTGCAGCAGACACAATATAAAACCATAAGTAAACAACAATTAAATTAATTTGTCTTAACTTTTACAAAATGGCGCATAGAAGTAACGTTTGGAAATTTCTTACCAAACCCAAAGAAAGCCCAAATAATTTGGCTATTTGTGCTCTTCCTGCAAACTGTTAACAATAAGTTTTGGAACTTGCAATAACCAGGACTGTTTCGGACTCGGTGTGATTTCCATTACTTATTGTTTCAAAGGCTTTTTGATAAAATCGCCTAAAAGTATAAGAATATTTTCTATGCTCCTCAAATAAATTCATTGCTAGTGTAAATTTTTCCATTATCAAAAAATTCTTTTAATGGTAATGAAAAATTTTACGCTTTCAAAATATGCATATATTGATAGTGAAATTTTTTTCACTATCAAAAAATTAATTTGCTGGTAATGAAAAATTTTATCTATTAAAAGGGAAAATTTGTTTCATTGAATTCAATGAAACTTAAATGGAAATTATTACTTTTAATAGATTTAGTGATAATGGTAAATTTTTCATTACGAGCAAATCAATTTTTTGATAGTGAAAGAAATTTCACTATCAATAAATTTAGTCGAATTTTTAGTGAAAATTGATAACTAAATTTAGTAATAATGAAAAACTGTCCACTATCACTAAATGCATTTGTTGATATTGGAAAGTTTTAAAATGGAAAATTTTTTCACTTGCACTGAAATTTGTGAAAAATAAATTTTATTGCAAAACCCCAAGTCTGTTTGTAGAGCATAAATTTTCAACAAAAAAGTTCTTTATAGTTTATATCGTAGGATTTACTGTTTTCATCAAAAAGCTTTCGAAATTAAAATATGATAATTGAAATCTCATTGTTCACAAATCGTTACTATATGTTTAAGATGATATCGTAGTGTTAGTACTTCAACAAGACATGCTTATATTTCATGTTTTGAGAAAAAACTGTTTTAAGTTCTTTGGATTTCGTTTTTATATTGGATTCTGAAATTTTCTGCTTTTTTTTTTATCAAGTACACTTCAAAATTTTTCTTTCATGTGTGCTTAAATCAAAATATCAAAAATGTAGATGTCCAGTTCTAGTATTAACCCTACAATATTGAAAACTATGTTAATAAATCAGCTTATTTATATTTATACATTTATCTATGCATACTAAGAGGGAACTTATCTATTTAAAATTATACTGCAAAGGACGTCAATAAATCAGTTTTTTCATTATCTAAAGATGGTTGTATTTCATAAAGTAGGAATTAAGTGCAAGTAGCATATTTATGTACTATATTACTTGTGTTGCATTAAATGCAAAAGTTAATTTTATATTATCTCAGCACAACTAGAAACTGATACGATTTTAGATTTCTTAAATGCGCGAGTCCCCAAAACTTTAATATTTTTTAGCCATAAAATTCTCAAATTGAAAATTTTTAAAATGTTGTTAAACACATGCAAGTAAAAAAATTGAAAAGTTTTCAATAAGGAAAAAATTATAAAAAGTATATAAGTGACCTGGTCTATGAAAAGTGTGCTTAGGTGTCAAAAAAAAATTTTGGAATTTTTTGCCGATTCGCATAGAATTGACCTTTGATAGTTGTTTATCAGCTGTTTTCTCGAAAACTTATTTTCGCACGTAAGCCCCTTTTTTCATAGACCATGTCACATATACTTAAAGTTTCGTTAAAATAATGACTTTTTTTAGCTACATATTTGTACGGATATTCAAAAAGTTATGGCTTCTATAACTTAAAATTAAAGTGAAATATATATTTAAATTAATACAAAAATATGCAATATTTTCCATTTATTTATGTATTTAATTTTACTGTTCCATGTTCTAAACAAAATTTGAGAGAAATTTGATTCGATTTGTCAGAGTTTTCTACTTATTAAAAAAGTAATCGATGTTGCCAAAAATCGATCTTTTTTTGGCGATGTTTTCTAGACATCGATGTTTAATTCAGAAAACATCGATGTTCAAAAAATCGATGTTTTCCGGTCGATGTCGCAGCACTAATACTTACTTTTACATACCTGCCACGCCTCCCTCTCCGCGTAAAAAAATGGAAGGACAAAGTAAACATACCCTGGGTGTAGGGTATAATTAAATCCTAAAAATTCGAATTTCTCCATAATAGAGTACATGTCACATGTGTTGGAAAAGTGCAGATGTCAGTAATTTCCAAGATTTTTTTTTTAATTAGCTACACTTCTTACTTTTCTATAAAAGACCATTTCCATCTCATTTATTTGGAAATTTGCATTTGGGCTCTCAGATTTTTATAAAAATTCACAGAGCTATTGTAAGTGCTCATTATTAGTTTTTTTCTAAGTTCCGCCATTTTATCAAAAATGAATTGTTTTAAACTTTTGTTTTCGGATTCGTGTAACATTTTAAACGTTATTTTGATATCCATTTTTCAATTTGGAAAATTTTGAAAATTTACAAAATGTAGGCCAATTTTTGAAAAATCTTAAAAGTTGATTTTTTCAAAATATTTTTTTTTTTTAAATTTTTTTTACAGCAAGGTGGATGAAAAACAAAGGTTTTGTAGAAGACGAATCCACCTTTCAAAAGCTTTTCGTAAAAAAAATATAAAGAAAAAAAAAAATTTTTGGTAAATTTTTGGTAATTTTAGAGATTTTTCAAAACATGCCTGTCATTTCAAGCCAATATTCTTGTGATTTATATGGGAAATAGTTTATTTTTTGTATCCTTTTTATTTTTTAAGCAATGGAAGTTATATTCTTCTACTTTGAACATTTTTTCTTTGGCCACGAAGTGGGTGTAAATCAAAGCACAATATAAAGTTAAAAAAATTGTCGCGTGACCTTTTAGAAAAAAAAAATAAAAAATTCCCGTGGCTCTCACAACCATTTAGCGCAAAACAAGTCTTCTATTAAACCTTTGATTTACATCCACCACGCTATGCTGTAAAAAAAAAATTTAAATAAGATCAAGATCAACTTTTAGAATTTTCAAAAAATGGCCCACATTTTGTAAATTTTAAAAATTTTCCAAATTAAAAAATGGAAATCAAAATACCGTTTAAAATGCTACAAAAATTCAGAAACAAAAATTAAAAAGTTTTATTTTTGACGAAATGGCAGAACTTAGAAAAAACATTACATCGTTTTTTCGCAAAAACACTACTTTGACACTCTGAATACTCTATACTGAGCACTTAGCACAGCTCTGTAAATTTTTATAAAAATCTGAGAACCCAACTGCAAATTTCGAAATAAATGTGATGGAAATATTCAAAAGCAATTATTTGAATGAATAAATGGATGAGCTACGATTTATTTTTCGCCTTTATGTACAAAATGTGTTTTCGATAGGCCCAAAACGAAATCCTTGGGTGATGAAAATAAACCTAGAATGCTGAAAAATATTATTTTGAATGCCGAATACAATGCGCTATGTGAGAACAGAGAAGTTTTTCTCACGTAGCATAGTGTACTTTATTGTTTAAGCAAAATCATTTGAAAGAAGTTTTAATTCTTTTTTTTTTTTAAATGATTTGTGTTTCAATTCTGTTGTTTCGAAGCTATCTTCTAAAAGTTTTTCGAAATATTTTTCTTCTTTAATAGTTGACATAGGATCTTGAAATTTCAGTGTAAAGTATACCTCTCAAATTTAAAATCATTAAAGCGCTCAAAGTTTATACAAGATTACCGCAATAATGACGCCAATTCCGCTTCGAGTACATACGTATGAACCTACTTATGTATGTTGTAAAGTACGCTACGGTTTATGATTAACCAAAACCAGAATGAATATCGTCTGGCTTTATGTTGTGACGCTACAAAGTCGCTATTGTTGAGGAAAAACAATGGTTTTGTTGCTGTTGTTTTGCTATTGTTGTAGTAAACAATGTTTTATCACTTTGGTTTTTTTTTTGTCAACTTCCGTTTCCTTTTTTTCGGCTATTTGAGTATCGTTTTACGCTCTGATTCTGTCTTCTAAGTAAAAAGGAAAACCATTATTTTCAATGTAATAAAACACAAAATTATTCAAAGGTTGTTTGTTATTTTTTAGTGGTTCAATTTAATGTTACATTAATAAACATCAGCCAAAAGTCTTTTAATATCATTTTTATTCTATTTTTTTTTTTTTGTATTTTTATTTTAGTACTATTGTTTGATTAAAGTTTTATAGTATTTTGCTATTTACATAAAATTTATTTATTTGTTATTGTACAATAACAACTCCATTAGCTTATTTAATTCACAATTAGATTGGATTGAAAATATTATTTTAGGATTTAACTTAAATACTTAATATATGTTAAATAACTATTTTATTCTGTAATTCTCGATATATTTTTTATATCAACTTTTTACCATTATAAATATTATTATGAATTTATCTAATGTAGAGAACTTTATTGATGTCTTTCACAACTTTGAGTTTTCTTCTATTTATAACTACATACAAATTTAATATTAATCTTTATTAATATGTCATTAAATAAATTTAAAATAAATTATATTATTTATTTATTAACTTTTTAAACGCTATGTCATAAAAAGTGATTCATTAATATTTACATTCTTTAATTAATGCTGCATTTTGCATATTGCCACTTAAGTGGCAATTTAATTAGATCCTTATTTCATGAATTTCATAATCAATTTATTTACGTAGTCACGTCCTTTGTTGCGCCGCAAATAAAAGCAAAAGAAAAATATAGCATGAGTTGTGCTTGTAACTCGAAGCTGAGGACATAATTGCTGATGCGGAATATTCACCTGCAAATAAAGAAAGCCAACATACCAAGTAAATATATGGTATACATTAGAGGTATCTAAAAAAAAATATCACAGTTACGGGTCTGCTTGTAACCACTTTCACAATTTATATAGATTCTCATCTTATGCTCCAATGCTTTTGATATTAAATCAGTTATAAAGGCCGCGCAAGGTCAAATCACGCGGTTTTCAGCATTTTGCACGATTAATCGGTTTTTTTATTATTTAATTTGGGTAAGTTTTGTTTTCTATTTTATTTTTTGTTGAGATGACTCATGTTCTATTTAAATTTTGGGCGTAAGCCTTGATTTCATTGCAAAAAAATCACCGTCTTATTCGCTCTGATTTGAAGACTCCACCGCATGTTAAATTGAAAAAAATGAATCTTCTCAAAAATTATGTCAAATAAAAAATATTTTATAATTTATTGTTTTGTGAAATGATAAAAATGTTGATTAATTATGTACTTGTTGTATTAAAGCCCTCAAAAAAATTCATTCACATCGATTTTATACACTACACCAATGTATATCTTCAATTCGGGTCATAGAAAATATTTTGGAACAATGCGGACTTGTGTAGATGTTTAAAGAAGGTTGAACTATACTTCTTTCACTCAAAGAGTTAAAGTTCTTTTAATTTTTAATTTAATTTTCTATATTAAGTTCATACATATATAACGCTAGGCTTAATTAATACTTTGGGTTTATGTTTCTTGACTAAACTTACCGCTCAACACGTGCAAGTCCACTGACACTGAAGCACTATTCGAAGGCTGGCAAGTGTAATTGCCAGAATCTTTTTTACGCACAAAAGGTATAATTAATGAACCAATCTAAGAGAAAAGAAAAGACAAACAAAGCAAAAATATGCGGAGTTTAGAGATTTCAAATACAAAACTTTTTCATTTCTATTTAAGTACAGACCCTTACCGTATTTTGCTGATCACTGCTATTTCCGAATATATTCCTATCAATTTGTGTGTACCAACCAATTTTGTTATCATCCATAATTTGTGTCTTTCCACGATACCAGATTATATAAGATGGAGGCTCTATCGTTCCACGTACTATACAGTGAAGTGCCACTTTGCTGCCTGCCTTAACAAATCGATTTTGATCACCAATCAGCTCTGTTTTTGGAACTGCAAATAAAAATTAACATAAATTAGTTTAAAAATTTTTAAATCATTTTTTTCCCCTAAGCACGTACCTACAACACCTAAATAAACTTTGGCACTCATCTTTGGTTCGGTAGACACCTGACATTCATACCAACCTTCATCGGAGTTTTGTGCATATTTTATTTGCAACGACCATGTGTATTCGTTTTCACCTTTAAATATTGATTGAAACCGCTGATCGGCTATAAATGTCGTTTGGTCGACACTTAAAATGTGACCATCACGTACACGTACCCATGATACTGGTTTGTTCATAAGACGACGGATCTGAAAAGAGAAATTACATAAAATTGTATTTCTAGTACCAGCAATCGTTGGAAGATTATGAAATAAATCAACCTTCCACCAATAAGTTGAAATTTGCAATTTTTAGATATTTGCGGTGACCAACCGTACTGTATTATAGAGAACAGTTCTGTATTTGAGGCCTCTGTTCTGTATAATTTTTTAAGCTAAGAAATGTTCTGTATTTTAGAAGGTGTTCTGTATTTGTTCTGTATTTCGCAAAATTGTTATGTGCAGCGATTTCCACAAAAAAAATCAAATATTAAAAAAAAACCAAATTCGAAATATGATTGCCAACGTGTATATAAATACACTATGCAACAGCCAAATCTCCCAGTGAATGCCACTATCCATTTCATATGCAAAATGGGCTGCTGATTCCGAAAATCGCATTATTTTTTTTTTTTGTGTCGTTTTCGAGATATCGGTCATTTTCGGTTTTCGGACCAAAAAAAAAAGATAGTTCCATTTAAATACAAATATGTATCTCAAGAACTAATGTTTGTATTCAAACGTATTATATGTCATAATTAAATTACCTACAAATGATATTCACATCACTTTTTGGTTGGTTTGTTAGTTTCGGCGAAATAAATTGATTTCTAAAAAAACATTTTTTTTTTCGAAAAAATTAACAAAAAATCAAAATCAACTGCAGAATTATACAAGAAGAAATAACTTTTTTATAATTTTTTTTTATTTTCGAATCATAGACTATATATTTGTGAAGAAAATAAGAAGATACCACTTAAAAAAATCGATGGAAAAATGCAAAAGTTGTATACAATTCATTGAAAAGTTACCAAAATGCGTTTTTCCCTATTTTTTTCGTTTTTTTGTAATAAACTGTTCAATAATTAAAACTTTTAGTAAAACACATGAGAAAATCCAAAAAATTCTTAAAGTGGGCGTTCAAAAAAAATACCCGTGTCTCGTCGTTTTTCTCCAGCACGTCAGATTTTCTTTTAATCGATTTTTGAAGTTTTTTAATCCACTGTACATGAAAAATACAAAAATAACGCATTCTTGTGTTAAATCGATGAATTTAACTATATCATCCTTACATTTGAGGTGAATTGTACGAGGAATATTTTTGTAGACAATTTTAACCCTCTAAAACCCCCACAAGTGGGTCATTTTGGCCCCCCCCACATTTAGGTCAAAATGACCCACTTGTAAGGGCCTTAGAGGGTTAAAATTTTCTACAAAAATATTCCTCGTAATATCCTGCATAAGTTTACTGAACACATAATACACCTCAAATGTAAGGATCATATAGTTAAATTCATTGATTTAACACAAGAATGCGCTATTTTTGTACTTTTCATGTACAGTGGATTAAAAAACTTCAAAACTTTTCGGAATCAGCAGCCTATTTTACATATAAAATGAATAATGGCATTCCCTGGGGAAAAATTTTTTACTCATTTGTTGCATAGTGATATTGCGTTCCAACACTTAATTTGAAATGAAGACTTCTTGGTTACATTGTTCGCTTTAATGATAATTTGCTCTAATGATATCAAATGTACATTAGTGTGGGCAAAATTGTTCGCGTGGAAAAAATATGACCAAACGTCTAATGGAAAATTCGAAGAAAATTTGACGAATACACCATTGGTCTCAAATCAATATCGAGCCCCGATTTTTAACAGAAAGTTTGTTTTACGACATTTTTATATTAAAAAGATAACTTCTTTAAAAAACACTATTGTATCATCTTAAATGAAATAAATATCATATGTGTTGTCAACTTCCATAATCTGAAGACATTATCTTGAAGACATTTGGAATGCATACTTGCATGTTCTCAATTCCGATTTTTACTGGAGTCGAAATGGAATCAATCTTAAGGTGCTCTTCGATCGAAATCGGAACTAAAAACATGTCTGACAGTTTTTTTTTTTTTTAGGAAAAAGATAAAAAATTAGAGCCAGTAATTTTATAATTTGAATCACTTTATTAGGTGTTTTATAACAAATGTTAAAAATGTTTTTTATACAATAGTGTTTTTTAAATAAGTTATTTTTTTAGTTTCAAATTTCGTATAAAAACCTCTCGTTAAAAAGCTGGAGTTCGATATTGACCTTAGGCCCATGGTGTGTTGGAAAAATGTTCTAAGAATTTTCCGTAGATTGCGTAGATTATTTGGCTCAATCTAATGTACAGAAATATTTTACAAAATAAATATTGTACAAATTGTTTTCAAGTAGTAAAAATGCATGTCGGTCAGTCAGTTAAACGTTAGAACCAGGCTGGTCAGCAGCCCCGTGAAAGGTAATACGCTTTCTTTACTCAGGAGGGAGGCATCTTACGAAAAAAGTGTACATGGCATAAAATGTTTAGAATCGTTCAAGGAATACGTGTAATTTTTTTTAGAATTTTTTTTTTTTGTAAAAATTTTTACCATGTCCATAAAGACATCTTACTACATCGTAGCATCCCATTATGGTATGTCAGTAGAACTTATTTACTCAATTGTAAATACCCGATTCGGCTGTCGAGCAGGAATTATTTAAGCAGAAAGTGACAGAAACATGTTCAGAATCATGAACTCACAGATGGGAAAATTTATTTTTTGATAGGCAAGCATAAAAGTCTTTAATATCAGGCACAAACGAGAATATCCCAGCAGAAAGTTTGATCATCCAAGCATACCTAGCTTTTCGGCACATTCATTTCGTTATTTGAATCATTCCATTGCCAATACAGAATACACATCCCCTTGTTCCTTTGGTGCCTCTACAAGAAAGTGCAATCAGAATAGTCGGGGATCGGGTTTCTTCCTTTTGGCTATGGTAAATGAATGTGTGTCTTTGAATTTCTTTGCGATACAAAGATCATTTTATGCCTTCGATTGGAAGGCGCAATCTGGAAACAAGAAAAATTATGAAATGGAAATAAAAATACGAGCGAAGTCGTTTATTGAAATAAGCCCGAAATCAAACGAAAACATTGTGTACATCGTTTTTGAGCTCCTTAACCCTCTGAACCGGTTGGGACAATATATCCCAAGAATTTTTTAATAAATACATAATTCGGTTATCAACGTCACTTAAATTGAATGAATTAATAAAATTAATGCAATTTTTAGTAACCACTGTTTTTTATTTTAACCACTCAAAGGATATTATATCCCAAAAATCCAAATCAAAATCATCTGTTGGGAGTATAGACTGGAAGCGCCTCTGGCGGTGAAAATTAGAATTTAGAAACGGTTAAACATTTTACTTAAATTAAGTTTCTAAGATTAACCTATCACAAATATTGTGTACCCCACAGTTTTTTTTCGGGTCGAAAGGGTTAATCAATCAGAAAAGCAGTAGTTCGTTTTTTCACTACTTTTCGGAACATCCAATGATTACTCCACTCTGGTGTTCGTTTTATTTTCACCTGGGATTTATTTTTTTGAGAAACCAGTACAAAATGGCACGCATTGGGCACAATTGGTCTTAATTATCAGAATTTATATTATGTTACTTAATGACATTTATATATTGAAAATTAATTTTTAATTGAACTTTTAGTCATATATTTGCAAAGATCGATTTACATATAAGTCTATCAATGCATTTTCTAACGCATAATTATGACAAATCAAGGAACGGATTAAAAACACGGCTATAGTGACATATGTTTCGTCTTTCGAAATTATAATTATTATGTTGTAATTATAATTATATTTATTTCACTAAATTAATTATAATTGAAAAATTGCAAGTTGAAAAACTTTTGTGTTTTTGCCTGGGCGGGAGTTGAACCGAGGGCGTCCCGGTTGGTAGTACAACTCTCAATCGCAGCGCCAGTCGTTAGAACATTGCACCACCCTTGCCCGGCTGCGAAGCCGACTTTTGCCAGTTTTGTTTGTGTGTTAATACGTAAGCCTTCATGTTATAATTGTTGTTTGTGTTACTTATTGATATTTGGTATAGCTATAGCTTAATTTGTCATAATTATGTGTTAGAAAATGCATTGACAGATTTATATGTAAATCGATCTTTGCAAATATATGACTAAAAGTTCAATTAAAAATTAATTTTCAATTTATTTTATGTTCAAACTTGAGTTTGGATTGCGAATAAGTTTGGCATATTCTAGGATGATTTTGTGCTGTATGCTGAGTTCTGAATATTTCCTTTAAGTACGATTTAAGCTAGATTTTAGAACATTTTTTTCTCTTCGTGTGTCTGTGGCTTATTATTTAAAAAAATAGTTTTCCTTATTAGCTTTTTTTAGTGCTTTCTTGCTTAAATAACGCATTTTAATTATTCATTTTAGTGGGATAAGTTATATAAAGCAATGTTGTTGTTGTTGTTTTTCTACGAATAACGCTGAGTTATTAATTAAGTCATTTATACAGTGGTGTGAGAGTTTTACACATTTCTGAGTGAAATTTTTTACACGTTATTGTGTGGCTCTCGTTTTATCCAGTTTCAATTATAGTGCAATTGATTCGTTGTTTTTATTTATTTTTTATCACAGAAATCACTCTTTGTTTATAAATATATAATGAACTGATTAACTTCAACGACACTAAACTGGATAAGTAGGACAAATAAATACATGTAACATGAGTGAACATTTTCGTAACCGAGACAGCCAGATGTTTCTTTTTTCTTTCAAATTGTTACAATTCGATAGCGTTACCATATTGAAATAGCTCATTTCAGCAATAATCCGCTTTTATTTCATGGATTTATTTTGGAGTGCATGCGGATTGTGTTGGGTATTATACCCATCTAAATTCGGATTGAGACTCAATGCAGATTATGGCTTTCGTCTGTCCACCCTATAACTGTGGTAGAATGATTTTCCGAAATTCCAAAAATTACCAAGATGGCGGCCATAAGAAGTTCGATCCACCCTTTGGATACTCATTTGAAAACTAATACCTTCTCGGTATTTTATCCGATTTTAATGAAATTTTCAGGGTAACTGTAGAAGATCATGAGCTTTTGAAAAAAACGTAAAAAAATAAAAAATTAATTTTTGGTGGAAAAATTTTTTTTTTTTTTTTTTTTTTTAATCCATTTTGGGGCTTGGTGCACCCTTTTTATTTTTTCTAAAATATTTTGATTTAAAAGTAAATTTTATTATAATTATTTTTGAACTCTCAAAATCGTGGTATCTTTCAAGTTTATCAAGTAATGAATTTTTGAAGAAGTAATTATGGTATTCAATCGATTTCAAATTTTGTCAGTTTCTTACGTCTAGCCCTGAATGGCCCTTTTGAGCCGTAATTGTTCCCTTAATAAATTTGAAATTTACGATTACGGCAAAACGGATTAAGCTTAATCCATGAAATTCGGTACTGGTTCTTCACTTTTTTAACACTCTCTCAATAAACACATATTTAAGTTTATTCTACATAAAACTGAAACTTTTTAAGCAAGTAAAGGCGTAATAACCCAAGGTACATACTGTTCGATAGAGCGTAAAAATATTATGTTAACCAGAAAAAAATACGTGAAAAACTCATTAAACAAAAAGTAATGATAAGCTCTTTAGGGTATTAGGTAACGGTGTGCCGCTATTCTAATTTTCGAAAATTTCATTAAACGCCGCTGGATTTGCTCTTTCCCTCTATGTGCGTTGCAGTGAAATTTTAATATCAACACAGGTGGTTTCACATTAAACTCTGAATGAATCTAAGCAGCTTCATAAAATGTCGAATTTCACTTATTTAAATTGAACAATACCTATACATATATTTTTTAAGAATTTAATATTTATGTAACCACATACATGCATGTACTTCTTTCTGCCCTCATACCAAATTCCGTAATATGAAATTTTCTATGTAGATACATATGGGTGATTCTCAGATAAGTGTACTTTTTGTGTCCTCTGGCGATTTCACCTATACAGTAGGCTTTTTTTCACAAAAAATGACGCTATAAGTTAGAAACTATGCTTTTCTAATAGAGCGTATCAATTTTACCACCAAATAATTATAATTATTGGTCTACTGTGAAAGTTTGCAAATATACCCCAAACGTCACAAACGTGGCATGTCCTACCCCTACTTTTTATACATAAAACGATGAAAAACTACCAAAAAACGGAAATGGAACAGAAAACAAGTTACTACACATATTAAGTAAATACTTAAGGTTACATTATTCTGAGCTCATCTGCAGTTTTAAATAATTTTTAGAGGGCACAATTTCGAATTGAAAACTGTCCCCGAGTTTTGGAAAAAAAAAAATTTCTTGCAAGCATTATGCTACTACTGCATGGTACTACTGTTTCAGTCAATAGATTGCGATACATATGCATTAATTCTGATCACTATCTATCAACCATAGGTTATCATGTCCAGACGCGTCCAAAAAAAAATCTGTTTGTGTTTTATAGGGCAGTTTATAAACAAAAACAGTTTTTTTAAAAAATTATGGTCACAAACGTGGCACTCGGCACTCCCAGGTCGTACATTTTATTTAATGCATGAAACAATTTTTTTGTAGGATTTGCATACATGACCCCAAATTCTTTCGGAAAAATCTTGAACTCAAAAGCGTGCTTTACAATGAGCGATAAACAACAAAAATGTCACAAACGTGGCGCATCAAAAATGTCACAAACGTGGCACTTTTTATCAGTCTTCGAAAAACATATTTCGATATAAAGTTTGAGTATACTGATGTTAAGTTGAAGGCTATTAATTATGTTTTTAATACAAAAAATTTTCTACACCATCAGAATCCTGAGTTATCCTTGCTCAAAAGTGAAAAAATCACTGTTTTGACATCTAATTAAAGCTATACAACAAAAACAACAACAAGTAAAATTAATTTCTGTCAATGGATTCAGACAGCCAAATTTATTGTCAACAAGACATAATTTACCGTTTTTCAATTGGATTCCCAGCTTCCGAGTTATAAGCGTTTAAAGTAAGGACATCTTTCGATAACATACAATGGATTTTACAAGACCGAAAAGTTACAAAAAATCAAGTCTTATTATTTTTATCAAAAACATATTTAATTATAAAAATTTCGTGACCTCGCAGACCATAATCGCATGAAAAATGACAGTTCTATGCTAGATTTAGTGAATGACCCTACTAAACTATTGCTTTGCAAATTAACAGAATTAAAATTTCATCTGCTCATTCACTAAATCTACAATAGAGCCTTATTTTTTCATCCGATTTTAGTCTGTAAGGGCTTAAAATTTTTGTGATAAATTATATTTTTGATAAAAATAATAAAACATACCATTTTTGTTAATTTTTCGGTCCAGAAAATCCTTTGTGTGTTATTGAGAGGTATCCTTTTTTTAAAGGCTTATAACTCGGAAACTAGGAATCTAATTGAAAATCGGTAAAATATATCTTGTGGACAATAAATTCGGCTGTCTGAATCCATTGACAAAAATTAATTTTACTTGTTGCTGTTTTAGTTAAGTAGATGTCAAAACTGTGATTTTTTCACTTTTGAGCAAGGATAACTAAGGATACTAATGTAATAGAAAAAAATCAAGATCAGATTCGTAATTAGGAGATCCTAATCCATCATAAACGGCTATAAAAACAGAGGACAGGGAACCATAGTTGATCTTTAGGGCGGTAGGGTATAAAAAAAATGGACCACCGGAGACATGACACGGTTGCAAAATTAGTCATGAAGTGTAAATTTGTCATTATATGCAATATATCTCTCATCAAAACGCTTCAAAACCATAATTTTTGCATACTGTGGCTAAAATGTCACAAACGTGGCAATTTGGTCACAAACGTGGCAGAAAAATTTCTTAATTTCGACCTCAAAGCCGTAAATTCACACTTGTTGTTGATCTACTTAAAAGGTGAGTTTTAAGAGTGTGTTTACACAAGATAGCATGAAGAAACTTGCAAAAATCCAAAAAAATTATCTGCCAATTTTACAACTCGAAAAAGCACAGTTATCTAAGAATCACCCATATGTATTAATATCCGTATTTCTGTATGAATAAAAGTTTTGACCCCTCAGCTACCTAACCTATTACAAAATCCAATTTGCATTTATAGTTTCAACGAAAACAAACGATATTATTCCTACACCGCCATTCATCGCATTTGCATTCAATTTCAAATTTATTCACGAACAAGTCTTATCTCTACAAATGTGTTTGTAAGGAATTTAAAGCATCTGAAGAAGATAAATTATTTAAAACCAAATTTTTCGAATCAAATCCTTTGCATAATCATTGAACAAGCGAACCGCAACATTCAGCGCACAGTTATAATGCAAATCAATACCATCATCACCCAACACTTACGCCAACACCATCAATGTCACCGTCAACCGGCAACCAACTTTACTAACGCAAACTAATACAATTGCTTTACCAGATCGGTATTTCATCTTCTTAACTGAAATTTTTGCACTACTGATGGATGATGAATGAATGCGTTGATGACGATGATTTTAATGTTCAGTCGATGAGTGTGCAAATTTTATTGAAATTTAAAATTTGTTGTTGCGGTTTTTGCTCTAAATACTATGACAGCAGACAAAACCGGTATGTATGTAAGTTGGAGCGTGTACGTTTAAGGAAATCGTTTGTTAAATATAATTTCAATTGAAAAACTCATCATAGTTCGGATGAGCCATCTTATTTGTACCATGTGATTCATCCTATCGTTGTCCTCAGATATTAACAATTTTTAAGTGGAATCAAAATACTTGAAAATTGGATGCAATACTGTTTAAAAATTAAATTTACTTTTATTAAAAAAGTTTCAATTTGATGTCTGAAGGATTTCATATAAGATTATTATAAGGATAAAAATTTATTATTTTTTTAATCTGAACAATTATTTCAGTAACATTCTGCATTAGTCCAAACAATAGTCAATCAGGTAAAAAAACGCCCAACGACACAGAAAAACAAATTACTTGTGTAACCGTTTAGAAGATATTCCAAAAAAACCTGAATATCTTCTATGCGGTTTTATCAAATGTGTACACATTTCAGTTACTTTTTGTAGATCTTGTAATTCTCTACAAAATTGGTAATCTGACTTTTTATCGTAGTACTTATCAATTCGGAGATATCCTCCAAAAATCGGTTTTTCAAGAATATCTTTAAGGCCATGAGTAGTTAGTTAGTAGTTTATACGCTATATAGAGAATTAAATTATCTTTTAAACGGTATTTTAAGTTTGTTCGTACAACTTTTAATTGAAGAGTTATCGCAATTTAGAAGTAAGATATTTTAATATTAAGTGGCATTTCGTATCATAACTGTTCACAACTTTTTAAATTGCGCGATCTCCTAAACTATAAGTCGTACGAAAACATATTTTACGTATTTCTGTAGGAAATTTCATGTGCTACAGAAATGAAGACTAACATTTTTCTGTAACAGTTAGCGAAGTATTTTATTTTAGCGACCTTTGAACCTGAATAACTTTTTATGCGCACACGACTTTGCAATGGACTTTTCACACTTTATTTATCATGCATAAATAAAGATAATTCCGGTGAAAAAAATGCACTTGGAATAAATCGCACAGCAGCTCTTTTTTCGTCTTATTTTCCTGGGCTATAAATGAAAAATTTTGATGCAAAAAAAGATACAATTTTATTTGCTATAGCCCAGGAAAATTAAATATTTCTGCTAAAAAATTCCAAGTGAATTTTTTTCACCCGAATTATATTTATTTATGCATGGTTAATAATGTGTAAAATGTCCATTGAAGTCCAATGTGCGCATAAAAAGTTATTCAGGCTCAAAGCTCGCTAAATTCCGTTTTTTGCAAATATCTCGCTAACGCAATCTTTTACAGAAAAATTTTTCTCCACAATTTTGTAACACAGGAAATTTCCTATTTAAAGATGTAAAAAATGCTTTCGAGTAGCTTATAGTTTAGGAGATAACCCAATTAGAAAAGTTGTGCACAGTTTTTATATGTAAATGCTACGTATAAGTTCATATTAAAATATCTTACTCTTAAAATTGCGAATACTCTTTAACGAAGAGTCATACAAAAAAAAAAAAAAATAAAAAAACTGTTCAAAAGATAATTGGATTCTGTATACACCGTATTAAATTTTTCTTGTAGCCACTCATGGTCTAAAAGTTATTCTTCAAAAACCGTTGAGATTTCGAAAATACTGGTTTTTGAATGATATCTCTGAAACGGTAAGCCATACGATTAAAACAACAGCATAAATTTTTTACAGAATCACAAGATCAACAAAAAATAAACCATATGTGTACACATTGAAATAACCGTTTAGAAGTTATTCAATAAAACCCTGTTTTTTTTTTGCCATTTTTCGGGCTTTTGTAGATAGGCCCAGACCCGCACAAAGCTGGAACAAAACTCTATTTTTGCCCTTTGAAAACTACAAAAAATTAATTTCTACAACAAAAGCTTAAAATTGTTCTGTTGAAAAAAATTCAATTGGAGCTATTTTGCAAGAGACTATCCTTTACTTGCATATGGGGCCCGCACCACAAGTTGAGCCTAGGGGCCTCCAAGTTCTAAATACGGCCCTGTTAGCGACCCCTAAAACCCCCGAGTGATGAAATTTACGCCAAAATACTGAAAAAAATTATTTTACGCCCCCTTTCGCGGCGCGTTACAACGTCGCCCTATTGAAATTTTTAAAAACGCCACGTGGCTTTCGAAAGCTTTTAAAAAAACGAAATTTTTGGTATCCAAAACTTTATTTTCCCTAAATATCTATTCTGGCGACGGAGGTGGCCGTTTGACGTCCCATATATGTACATATGTATTTTAGTAAGTATGTATATTTATGTAATATGAATGCGTGTATATATGTATTAATACAAATGTAAAATTTGCATTTGGCAGGAAAACATTATGAATATACGTAAATACATAGTATATATGAACATGAAATAAAGTAAATAAAATAAAAAGGAACAAAGGGACAGAGAAGTGGACAACAGCGCATGTAGTCAAGTGGAAAACTGTGCTTGAAACATGAGCGAGAACCACGAAATTTGAAATGTTGATATGAGGTTGTTTTTTTTTGTTTATTTAATTTTATACTTTATTTGTTTTACATACGGGCAGATCCTCCATCTACAGCGTAAACAACAATGTTTAATTTTTGTCCGACTTTACTGTTACGAACGCAAAATTTGCATATGAAAATGGCAGGGATTTGAAAGGCAATTAAAATTATGCATTCATGCGTTAATTAAATTTGTTTAAATTCATACATACGTCGTTGTTTTATTTGAAAGAGTTAGAAAGTCCAATTGCAAATTAAAAAAATCAGCCACATTTTCAGATCTAAAAAGTTTAAGCCTTTTATAATTTTAGTTTTAAAGGCTTAAATTCAAAGGATTATTTTCATGATTTCATACCTGGTGTAAACCATTTCAAAACGCTCAAGAAATTTGTTCATAGAATCCGATTTGCGGAAATTGGCATAAATAATAATAGCATAGTGAAAAAATTTACTACCAAATATTTTATAAAAATTTAAAAAAATGGCGGAGATATAGGACTTTGAAATTTTTAGATTGGTTTTTTTTGAGAAGCTATAAATTTAATTGCATTTATCCAATTCTCAATTTTATGGTGTCAAATGATTTGTCTTGAAACAGGCTTGAAAATAAAAGCTAGCAAAAATTTTTTTAAAATTTTTTTATACCTGAAAAAAAGAAATTTAAATTGAGTTTCCCAAAATACGCCATTTTTGATATTTTTTATTTTTTTTACAAAAAAAGATACAGGTGTAACTTACCAGTCCTCCAAAAATTGGAGTGGGCCTGTCAGTGGTTCTCCAGAAAAACAATAAAATGTGGCTTCTACCGAAATTTTTCACTACAATTTTTTTGAATTTGAAATTTTTAATCAAACGATAATTTAAATTTGAAAAAAGTGCGTTGGTGTTTTCATTAGTACTATACAAGCAAAAAAAACAGTCAATAAACTAACTAAAAATTGGAGTGGGCCTGCCACTTTTATTTTTTACAAGAAAAATAAAAAAAATATCAAAAATGACGTATTTTGGGAAACTCAATTTAAATTTTTCTTTTTTTTCAGTGTAAACTATGCAAAAAAAAATATTATTTTTGCTACTTTTATTTAAAGCCTGTTTTAAGGCAAATCATTTAACACCATAAAATTGAGAATTGGATAAATGCAACGAAGTTATAAGCTTCTCAAAAAAAACTAACCTAAAAATTTCAAAGTCCTATATCTCCGACATTTTTTTAAATTTTGAAAAAATATTTGGTAGTAAATTTTTTCACTATTCAGCTATTTCTTAAGCCAATTTATAGTCAAATCGGATTCCATGAACAAATTTCTTGATCGTTTACACATGGTTTACACCACCTATGATAATTTTAAAACTAGTAAGGGTGTTGTATTTGGCCTGGCCAAAAACTATATACCCTACACTGCAGCATCTTACAAATTTTTCTTGTAGGGTAGGTGCCAGTCTTCTGTTTTGAATTCACGTAGTTTTTGCTCAGACCGTGCGCTAACTATTTCAAATATTTGTCCGAAATTTAATTGCATAACCTTAAGTAACGCTTTCTTTACAGCATTATGGAAACTTTGAAGGGAGGGAAATATGATGGTCCATTTTTATGAAATAAAATAATTTTTCTTTTAGAAAGTATGCGATGCCTATTAAGAAGAAAAACGCTGCCAAGACTAAGCAGCTGCACTGTTTTTAAAACAATTTTGGAGCAAAAATGTGGTTTAATCACGTGACACCTCACCCGATAAACCTACTTCAAAAGTTACCATTTTTCCGGGGTTGACGAAAGAAGTATCTTTCTTTGAAGTTTGTTTTGAATTCTGACTTAAATGAGAATAAATTCAGTCAGATATATACAGCGAGATGGAAAATTCCGAAATTGAAGAAATTTTCAACAATTTTTGGGTACATATTTAGATAAGTATATCTGACCTAAAAAGTTTAGATTAACAATATTTATTGATTAGAGGATTTTTTGATTAGAAGTCTTTGAGGAAGCCAATTCTTTTTTAATTGAAGAATTATTTAGAATAGGTCAATATAAAATAAATGTCGATATATTGCCAGAACTTGGACTATTTGCACTATCTCAAATAATGCTCCCAATATTGCGTTTTCAATATATGCATTGTATGGGCGGTAGGCGTGGTTATCAACCGGTTTGGCTCAAAAAATAACCCTCTGCGCCTTTTTTGACAACGTCACCATAAAATTTCATCCAATTATCTTAATTCGTTTTCCCGAAAAATAAAGATAGATGGACAGATGAACGGGCAAATAGGCAGACCGATCTAACTGCATCGACTCATAAGGTGACGCTGATCAATAATATATATATATACTTTTCTATACCTGCCACGCCTCCTTCGTAGCACATACAAACAGAAGTACAAAGTGAATATGTCCCTGGTGTAGGGTACGAAAATGTGTATGATATTTTTCAGTACTAAATTTATTTTTAGTTTATTTTAAAACTAGTTCATATATTTTTCATTATCTATAAGTATTTAAAACCATGAATGAATGAAAAATAAAATTGAAGCGCTTATTAGCAATTAAAAAAAAATATATTACAATCCACCTATGGTGGGATTCGAACCCAGGTAAATCCGCGGTGACGGATCCGTTTCGAAACCGAAACGTACAAGAAATACGGATTCGCTTTGAATAATGTTAGTATTGTATATATAAAACTAGTAAGGGTGGTATCTTTGGCCCGGCCAAAAACTAAATACCCTACACTGCATTTCAAGTATATTATTAGGAGAGTATAAGAACAAATTGCTTAAATGGGAAGTGCCACGCCCTAACCTCCGAGCTTACCTCGCATTTGCTGTTCTGAGTGTTTGAGTAAAATTCGGTTAGGTTTCCTTTAAAAAATCTTTCAGAATGTGGCATCTCAACTTAATTGTCATCTCTTATATATCGTATTATATACATCTGGCAACACTTTTGTCAGTCAGCTTGTTCTAGATTATTCTTTAACTGATTTTCATTTTTGAGCGTCATACGCAATTTTCATTTTTCTACTTTTGTATTTAAAATTAATATTAATAAATAAAGTTAATTTAGTTATAGTTTATAACAATTGGCTTTATAACTATAAATTGGTGACCCCGACAACAAACAATACATGATGACGGATGAGGCAAAGGATAACGCACAGTCAACAGCGGCTGCGGCAGCGGCAGCACCAGTAAGTTCACAACGCGACGAAATTGCTCGTGTATCTGTGAAAATTCCACCATTTTGGCACTCAAATCCTGCACTTTGGTTAGCCCAAGTAGAATCGTAATTTATTGCTGCACAAATTACTCAAGAATCAACAAAATTTCATACAATGGTTGCAGCGATTGAAAGCAGTGTTTTAGCTCAAGTTAGCGACGTGATTCTCAACCCACCCACAACAAATATGTACTCCGCTCTAAAAGCACGTATATTAGAGCGTTTTGGTGATTCCGAGCAGAAGCGTTTAAAAAAACTGCTCCAAGACATTGAACTAGGTGACATGCTGCCATCACAATTGCTTTATGAAATGCGAAATTTGGCTGGAAGAGAAATTAACGATGCTATGTTAAAATCGATATGGCTTGGTAGGTTACCAGTTGACGTACGTTCTATTATTTCTATTAGCACCGAACCATTGGAAAAAGTCGCACAACTCGCCGATAAAATTGTTGAGGTTAGAGACACTCCTAACGTACAAGCAATAGCACAGTGCACCGCCTCCAATTCAAGCTCCGTACTTTCGCAACAAATAAGCGAATTAACAAAGCAGGTCGAAGCTTTGCGTACTCAATTCGATCACCGATCTCGGCAGAATGGTAGAAGCACGTCAAACTCACGGAAACGTTCAAGTACACCAAACAAAAAGAGGGAGTTGTGTTGGTATCATTTTAAGTTTGGCGATGAGGCTAAAAAATGCACGCCGCCTTGCAAAAAGTCGTTAAACTAGCATCCCTGTCGCTCGAGGCGGTTGGTGACAGGGTAAATTCGTCTAGCCGCCGTCTTTTAATTAGAGATTCCAATAACAATTTAAAATTTTTAGTCGACACTGGGGCTGAAGTGAGCGTCATCCCAGCTACAACTGCAAATCGCAATCAATTGGCCATCGAATACTACCTTTATGCTGCAAACCAAACTAAAATTAAAACATTTGGTGAAAAAGTTTTGATTCTTAATCTTGGGTTGCGTCGAACATTTAAATTTAATTTCATTATCGCCGATGTCTCGCAACCAATACTGGGGGCAGATTTTCTTGTTAAATTTAATTTGTCTGTAAATCTACGTCAACGTAAACTTTTTGATGAAAACACTAAACTATCATCAAGCGGCGTTGTTGCAACTGTATCCGATTCATTACTGGGATTTTCAACAATAGACTCAAGCGACCACTGGAACGATATCCTAGCTGGCTTCAAAGATATAATGATCACTCCCAATAACATCAAGCCCACAGATATTAAACACAATGTCGTGCATCATATAATTACATCAGGACCACCATCATTTGCAAAACCTCGACGCCTAGATGGTGAAAAATTAAAAATTGCAAAACATGAAATAAACAAGTTAATGGAAGCAGGTATTTGTCGACCATCAAACAGTCCATGGGCCAGCCCGCTTCACATGGTGCAAAAGAAAAACAAAGAGTGGCGCATTTGTGGAGATTATAGACATCTTAACAGCATGACAGAACCAGATCGCTACCCGGTCCCACATCTGCATGATTTTGTTCATTTACTTCATGGATGTAAAATTTTTTCCACCATCGACCTCAGGCGCGCGTATCATCAAATACCCTTAAACCATGACGACATACCGAAAACAGCGATAACGACACCATTCGGTATGTATGAATTTGTTTATATGTGTTTTGGACTTAGAAATGCTGGTCAAACTTTTCAAAGGTTTATGGACAACATGCTACGTGACCTTCCTTTTGCCTGGCCATACTTAGATGACATTTTAGTGGCTTCTAAGGACGAAGATGAACATCGTGAACACTTGCGTGCAATTTTTGAAAGACTTCGCAAGTACGGCATCGTAGTAAACCCATCTAAATGCGTGTTGGGAAAATCACAAGTCACATTCTTGGGTTACACAGTCACATCCAACGGTATCAAACCACCCGTAGATCGCTTCCTCAACGCGTTTGCGACTTAAGACGATTTTTAGGTATGCTAAATTTCTTCCGAAGATTTTTGCCGAACGCTGCTGCATATCAGCAAATACTGTCAGCATTCATAAACGGTAACGTAAAGAAAGATAAATCTAAAATAGACTGGACAGATGCAAGTAAAGAAGCTTTTCAACGTTGTAGAGATGAGTTATGCAGAGCAACACTGTTGGCTTTCCCTAAAGCAGGTGCCCCTCTTTCGCTATCAGTCGACGCATCAGGCATCGCAGTTGGCAGCGTTTTACAACAATATTGCGACAACCAATGGCAGCCGCTGGGTTTCTTTTCTGAAAAATTGAACGAGGCCCAACAGCGTTACAGTACTTATGATCGCGAATTGCTGGCAGCATATAAAAGTGTCAAGCATTTTCGTCACATGCTCGAAGGTCGTGAATTTTTTATACTGACTGATCATAAGCCGCTTCAATACGCATTTCAGCAAAAATTAGAAAAGTCATCGCCGCGACAAACCAGACATTTGGATTTCTTAGGTCAGTTTACCACTGACATTCGCTATATACCCGGCAACGACAACATTGTGGCAGACACGCTTTCTCGTGTCGAAGCTTTGCACGTCAAGCAAACAATCAATTATGAAGATTTGGCCACAAGTCAAAAAACGGACAAAGAGTTACAAGATTTTCGGAACAAGGATTCAGTCTTAAACCTGAAACTTATTAACGTCCCAAACACATCTGCGGAAATTTACTGCGATATAAGCACAGGAAAAGTAAGACCATTTCTTACCGAACCGTTTCGAAAGATAGCCTTCGATATGGTACATAACCTTTCGCATACAGGCACATCGAAAACTACAAGAATGTTAGCTGATAAATTCATTTGGCCAAATCTGCGTAAAGACTGCCGCGAATGGGTCCGATTATGTGTGAGTTGCCAAAAATCAAAAGTGCAACGTCACAATAAATCGCCAGTATCAAGCTATCCGCTCACCGAACAACGTTTCGAGCATATTAATATTGATTTAATTGGCCCAATGCCACAGAGCCGAGGTTATCGTTACTGCCTTACTTGCATTGACCGTTTTACACGTTGGGTAGAAGCTTACCCACTTGAAAACATTTCTACGGAAAATGTAGCATTTGTATTTTACACAAACTGGATCTCACGTTTCGGCGTTCCCTTAAAGATAACAACCGACCAAGGACGCCAGTTTGAGTCTTTCTTTTTTCGAGACCTCAGTAAAATTTTGGGTATCAGACACCTACATAAAACAGCATACCATCCTGCATCAAATGGTCTTATTGAACGCAGTCATCGAACATTAAAAACAGCGATTAAGTGCTACAACACTGAAGATTGGGTCGAAGTTTTACCTCTAATTCTGCTTGGTTATAGAACGTCCTTCAAAGAAGATATTAACACCACGCCAGCCGAACTGGTTTATGGCACGACTCTTCGCATGCCCGGCGAATTTTTTGAAGATAAAACCAAAGGCAACAATGTCAACGAGGCAGAGTTTCTTACCAATTTGCGCAAGCGCATGCGTGAACTCAGACCAACATCAACTTCTAATCATGCTAAAAATTCACCATTCGTGGAACTTAATCTCAGCACCACACCAGCAGTTTTTGTACGCAATGATGCTGTTCGTCGACCACTGCAGTCACCTTATGAAGGACCATATCCTGTTCTCAAGCGATTCGACAAATTTTTCACATTAGACATCGGAGGCAAAAAGATAAATATCAGCATAGATCGACTAAAAGCAGCATATGTTGCCGTCAACGATGACGAAACTGTCGAGCCACCTACTAAGTCTAGGCCAGATTTTAACAGCCGTTCCGGCCGCAGAGTCAGGTTTCCCAAAAAATACAGGGAGGAGTATTGTGGCATCTCAACTTAATTGTCATCTCTTATATATCGTATTATATACATCTGGCAACACTTTTGTCAGTCAGCTTGTTCTAGATTATTCTTTAACTGATTTTCATTTTTGAGCGTCATACGCAATTTTCATTTTTCTACTTTTGTATTTAAAATTAATATTAATAAATAAAGTTAATTTAGTTATAGTTTATAACAATTGGCTTTATTACTATAAGAATAGCATTTTGAAACTTTCGCTTATATGGGAGGTGCACGGTCTCTAATCCTACTTTGCCTACTCTAAGCTCAGAGTTTACAATTAATATTCTTCGTATTTGAGTGAAATTTGGTTGGATTATCTCAAAAAACACTTTCATTATATAATTTTGAAACATTTGCTTATATGGGAGGTGCCACGCCCTCTTGTCCGAGTTTACCTAGATCTTGCGTATAGCATGCATTTATAGATCCGAGTGTTTGAGTGTAATTTGGTTGGGTTATCTCAAAAAACGCTTTCCGTATAACATTTTGAAACTTTTGTTTATATGGGAGGTGCCACGCCCTCTAGTCCGAATTCACCTAGTTTTTGCTCAGAGCTTATATTTACTTTCCCTAGTATTTATGTGTATTTTGCTTCTGTTATTGCGAATAATGCTGTTATTATTGCATTTTGAATATATTTTTTGTATGGGCGGTAGGCGTGTCCGTTAACCGATTTCGCTCATTTTCAATCCCCTGAGCTAACTTTTACGACGGAGACTGTGTATCAAATTTCATTGAATTGTGTTGCTCAGTTTTCCCAAAAAATGTATTTCCACACACACCCAGCCAGCCAGCCAGCCAGCCAGACAGACAGACGGACATGGCTATATGGACTCAGGAGGTGACGCTGATCAAGAATATATATACTTTTCTATATCTGCCACGCCTCCTTCTCTGCGTTACAAACGGAAGGAAAAAGTGAATATACCCTGGGTGTAGGGTATAGAAAAACCTTTTGAAGCACTTATTAACAGTTAAAAAAATAAAAGGGACAGAAAAAAAATGATAAAAATCTACCTGTGGTAGGATTCGAACCCGGGTAAATCCGCGCTGACGGACCCATTTCGAACCCGTCAGGAACTTCAAATACGAATTAAAAACTGATTTGCTTTAATGTCTAATGTCTAATGTTTGTAAATTATACATCCCGGGTTCGCCTCCTACCACCTTTGGGTGCATTGTTTTTTTTTTATTTTTTAATTAAGAATAAGCGCCGCTTCAAATTTTTTTTGTAAGCAGCATTAACATTATTTTTTGAATTCGTTTATGAAATATTTTACGTGTTCAAAACGGATCTGAGATTTTCAGAGGAATTTCACCCGCAAACGGGTCCATACTAGATCCCCAACGGATAAAATATACGAGAAAGGGAACCCATTACGGATTCGAAATGGGTCCGTTTGGCACACTGCGTATATACAATTTAAGCTCATTTAATGAAAGAAGAAAGATAAATATAATAGGGGATGGACGTAACAAAACTCTTCACAGGAAAACATTTCAAATACAATTGACTTAACTGAAACTTTCCTAAAATCAATGTATTAATTTTCTCGTTTAGCTCTTGCTCAACAAATACTTAATTCCATAAATCGCTTACTTGGCTTTTATTATTGGCTCTATATCGCAAAACTTTCCCTTTGTATAATAACACTAAATTCCAACAAAGTTAAGGAAACTTACATGACATGGCATATAGGCGTGGCTGCCAACTTGAACTGTAACATTTGTCTCCTGAATGGTTAAGTTTTTTTTCGGTGCGTGATGTTTGTTGTACGCATCTAAATATAATTGATCCTGTTGTTGTTGTAATTGTTCTGAAGAAAACGACGATGACGATAGCGGTGGTAGTGGCAACATAGCTGCTGTATCTGTGGGATTTGCGGAAAATGCGGGAAAAGCTGGCAAAAATGTTGGTATAGAGAATCCCTTTGTTAATGAATCTGAAGATGGAGGCTCCAGAATGGCGACTGGTGCAGTTGATGACGAGACCGGTGATGTAAAAGTTAATGAGTTTGACTCTGTTACTGCTGGCGGCAAAGTTGATGATGCATCCGTAGTAAATGTTGTTGTTAACGAATGTGTTAATAATTTCGTTTGGGTTAATACAGAGATTATTGTTTTATGCGTTGTGCTTAATGTGCTCGAACTGTCTGTTGTAACAGTTAATGTTGTATTGCTAATTGGTAGTGTTGCTGCCTTGGTGGCTGCTGTTGGTGTTGCGTTAACTGGCAATGTTGTTGCTGTTATTGTTGGCTTAAAGACTGTGATTGAAGTTGTAACTTCCAATGGTATAATTGCCGCAGATGACGTTGTTGTTATCTGTTGCAGAAACTCAGCATCACTGATTGCTAAATCTGGAAGAAAAGGAAGAAAATTTAACGTAAATGTGAATTCTTTATCATCTTTTATCAAATGAAAAATTATGTAATAAATCGAAAGAGAAAAAAGCGATTATCTTACAAAATTTATAAAAACTTCCAACGAATACATATGATAAATTATTAATTTAAATTTATTGATATAGTGCTTATTTAAAATGCGCCTTACTTTCAAGCGAAACCCAATTAAGTATTTATATTTAATGATTTTTTATTTCCCTAGTGAATTTAATTTTTTACACAAAATATTCATGGTAAAGAAAATTTCACATTTAAACACCGCTCAGAGAGTTATTTTAAGGTGTGAACGACACCTATTTGAAGTTAAATAAATTTTTTGCCACATAAATACACATTTTTTTGTCTAAAGTTTACTCGGACCTGATGCAAGGTGAAAATATAGGCCAAAATAAGAGACCATTTAGCTTAGTTTGTTCAAGTTAGCTCTAGTTTTGAAGTTTGAAGTTGAGAAGGTTTTTCACCACATCGATTTATGTGTTAGCAAACTTAGTTACATTGCATATGGTGTTGGGGTTTTGTTCGTCTCGACAATATCTACAACTTTCACCAACAAATCATATTAATTTTAAACTCTAACGTCCATGACTTTTTTGTTTCTTAACCGATCAGAATGGATCAAAAGCATTTTAAAGCTGAAAATTCCGTCTTTTTAATTGCATTGTTCCTAAATTAAATATTTTGAAGTAAGTCTTCTTTTTCGATTTTTAAAATGAGTGAAATTCCTAAATTGAAACATATCACTTTAATTTTGAGTTATAATTGCTATAACTTTTTTGCTTCTTATCCGATCTTAAAAGGTCAAAAAGCATTTAGAAGGTTAATATATAATCGGATAACGTTTACTAGTTTTGGCCGCTTTATATATGTATGTACTGTGCACAGCAAGGGTGTTGTATCCTTGCAAAATTAATATGTACCTACATAAATGACAGAAGTAACAAAAAGTATAGCACACGCCTGTCCTGTGGGTGATTTGAATAGAATTTTCGAGTACCCCATTTTTTTTACGGAATTCTGTTAAACATCGTATTTCGACATGTTTTCAATAAAAAATTTCAAAATCCTTAGAGCACTTCGGAAATGATCGGCTAACAATCCATGTTGCCTTAACCGAAGCAAATAATAATTCTGAAAAATAGTTCCAAATGAATTTTCTTTTTTGGGAATAGTATTCACTAATGCATAAGAAATAACGTGTGAAAAGTAAATGGCAAAATCGTAAGCCTAAAAAAAGTTAATCAAGGTTAAAAGTTGCGAAAATAAATTTTTTTTCAATTATTTCGCTTACGGCTGCAATTACGAAAAAATAGTGGTTTACAGTTATTTGCTGAGTCAACAGCTGTTAAGCTTCAATGAAAAAGCCTCAAAAATTTTTTTCCTATTACTCATGGCTTCGCGATATTAATATGTTGTACTTTTAAAATTGAGATAACTCTCGAACTAATCGCACAAAAAATTTAACTTTACACTTATTTGTACAAGAGAAAATTATATTTCCTACAAACCACTCCCAGCTTTTTTTTTTCGTAGAACCTATGGTTTAGGAGATATTTTTTACAAACCGTTCAAATTTGGAAAAACTAGTTTTTAAGGAAATCTCTGGAGTTGTTTTCGCTCGATAAAAAGTAACGGGATCTATTTTATTTACATCTACATGATCTACAAATAATATTTGATACATATATATGAAATTATCGTTAAATTTTTTTACTCAAAAAAAAAAAAAAAGGAAAAAAAACGTAAAAATTTCGAACATTCACGTCTTCAAATCTAATAAAAAATTCATAAAAGCAAGACCAAAATTCGTCCTACCTCTTTCAAAGAAATTTTTTATTCAAAACTTAAAGAATTCACACAAAATTCGCAAATTTTTTTTTTTTTTTTTCATGTAAAAAAATTTAACGATAATTATTTTATATATATGTACCACATTTCCAGCCCACTTTACAAGTACTGATCGGTATATATACCACGTTGTGCCACCATATTTACCCCCAAACCTTTTCAAAACAGCTTTTTTGACTTTTTTCAGATTTTGCTCAATAACTTTTTTTAATGAAATTGCACACATTTTATTGAAATATGTTCTGTAGCCAATACTTCAATGATTAGCATAACAAATTTTGGCTGAAATTGATCTAACGGTTCCTTTCAAATTCAACCAAAACATTATCTATACCACAATAGCATCAGTTCCCCTATGTATCAAATATTATTTTTAGATCATGTACATTTTAATAAAATAGTTCCCGTTCCTTTTTATCGAGCGAAAATTGCTCCAGAGATTTCCTTAGAAAACTAGTTTTTCAAAATCCGAACGGTTTGTGAAAAATATCTCCTAAGCCATAGGTCCTACGAAAAAAATATTGAGAATGGCTTGTAGGAAATATAATTTTCTACAAATACGTATGTAGTTACTTTTTTGTGCGATAAGCCGTTCGAGAGATATCTCAATTTCAAAAGTACAACATATAAATATCGCGAAGTTTTAAAACTTTTTAAATTGACATACCTCCTAAACCATAAGTAATAGAAAAAAATTCGGGAAGCTTTTTTGTAGTAAATCATTAAGGCTAAACAACTGTTGACTCAGTAAATAACTGTCGACCACTATTTTTTCGAAATTGCAGCCGTAAGCGAAATAATTGAAAAAAATATTATTTTCGCAACTTTTGACCTCGAATAACTTTTTTTAAGCATACGACTTTGCAATTTACTTTTCACACGATATTTCTTATGCATTAGTGAATACAACTCCCAAAAAAAAAAAAATTCATTTGGAACTATTTTTCAGAATTATCGTTATTTGCTTCGGCTAAGGCAACATGGAAATCGTTCGTTAGCCGATCATTTCCGAAGTGCTCTAAGGATTTTGAAATTTTTTATTGAATACATGTCGAAACATGATGTTTAACAGAATTCCGTAAAAAAAATATGGTACTCGAAAATTTTATTCAAATCACCCACAGGACAGGCGTGTAGCAGTTTTGACAGTTCTTATTTGGTTAAAAGTCTCCAAACGAATATTATGTTTCCATCGGAAATTTAGGAAGGTCTAAAAATCTACCGACCGAGAGATATTTATTTTTGAAAGTAAATGCCATAAACAATAGAATTGAAGTGCTTTTTCTTTTCTTCTTAATATTTATCTTTGCTTTGCTTTTAATGACATTTATTGCCAATTGTCAAAGTTAAGGCCACTTGGTCGAAAATAGTCAAAATCAGAAGCCTTGTTGAGATTCATACGGAAATTTAAAATAAATCTCGTCAGAAATAAATTTACTTTAGCACGTGATGTGAGAAGAGATTTGCAGCTCAATCTCAAAACTGCCGTAAATCACCTCATAAATTTCCGGTGGAAACGTAATACAAGACAGTATTGGTTGAAAATAAAAGTATTAAACAATTGAATTCTAATTTAGTGTTTTTCAGATTAGAGCCCGTGTACACAGAAAATAGAATAAAATATTCAAAGGAAAGAATAAAGCTGAAAAATACGCTTCCATCATAAATGCGAGACAATTCCAGGACATTTCTGGGGCATTTTTAAAGCGAATGTTAAGTCCGGGAAGGTTGGTCAGCTAGCCAGGATAAGATACTTTACAAGAGTCCAATCGCTAAAAAAGGAAACGACACTTGGTATTACCAAATATCATCATGTTAAAGTGTCTAATCGTTAAAGCAAAAGATGCTTAAAAAATTACAAGATTCTTCTTGATACTTGAACTTTTAAAGATTCTCAATCTTTTTTACTCAACCAGTGGGATAAAAACTTGACATGTTTTGATCGTTCTTGATTTGCATCTTAGAGTTGACCAGCAATGTTTCTGTAATCTGTCTGTTGAAGTCACTTAATATTTATAAGTAATGACCCTAACCATATGCAGGAAAATGTAAAAAATTATGTTTTCAATATCATTCAGTGTTTATTGAATATTTTCGAATTCTGAAGGACTTTTTCGGGGAACCCCTGTCACTAACAAATTATCCGTACGTACCTTATTTTATTACTTGTAAGCATATACATTAGGGTGGGCCGATTTGAAAACTGATCTCGGCTACCCCCATATGTGAAAGTTCATTCAATTCTATGAATATTTGCCCAAGGATCTATACTTCTGCGTTCAACTTTAGTTCGGCGCATTTTTGATCGAAAAATTGTACCTTTCATCAATATTTTTTTTATTTTCATACAAAATTTTAAAAATTTTTATAAAGACAAAAGTAATGTCATTATATGATTTGGCTGGTATTCTGTCAGTAATCAATTAAATAGGGTTCTGTTTACATAAAAAGTTCACGTGATAATGTGGAATTGATCTATATTTTTCAAAAAGTGATACGGGTCAAATAGCCGATTATTATGACCGACTTTCAAAATAAACGATTCATATTTTTGGATGAATTTTTTCAAACAAAACACCAACCTAGGCTGAAAGATCATTCAATTCTATGAATATTTGCCCAAGAAACCATACCTCTACGTTCATCTTTAGCTCGGTGCATTTTCGATTGAAAATTTTACCTTGCATTTAATATTTATTTTTATGCTTAATTTTCAAAATTCCTATAGAGACAAAAGTAATATCATAATATGTTTTGGCTGGTATTCGAGATGTACGAGATGTTTACTTGATAGCGTGGAATTGATTATATTTATTCCAAAAAATTATATCGGTCACATAACCTATTTATTATAAACGATTCATATTTTTACATGGATTTTTTCAATCGAAACACCAACCCAAGTGTTTTTGGATGCTAGGATGCCGAATCTGACATTTTTTTTTTCCAAAGCAACATCTAGTGGCAGTTTTAGGAAATAAATTAGCCGCTTTTTTTAATTTTACAGAACAATATACCAAAAATCTATGTAAAAATATGAATCGTTTATAATAAATGTATATAATTTGACCGATATAATTTTTTGGAATAAATATAATCAATTTCACGCTATCAGGTAAAGTGCTCGTAAAAACAGAACCCAATTTTATTATTTACTGACAGAATACCAGCCAAAACATATTGTGATATTACTTTTGTCTCTATAGGAATTTTGAAAATTAAGCATAAAAATAAATATTAAACGCAAGGTAAAATTTTCAATTGAAAATGCGCCGAACTAAAGATGAACGTAGAGGTATGGTTTCTTGGGCAAATATTCATAGAATTGAATGAACTTTCAGCGTAGGTTGGTGGTTTGTTTGAAAAAATTCATCCAAAAATATGAATCGTTTATTTTGGAAGTCGGTCATAATAATCGGCTATTTGACCCATATCATTTTTTTAAATATATAGCATCAATTCCACACTATCAAGTGAACTTCTTATGTAAACAGAACCCAATTTAATTGATTACTGATAGAAAACCAGCCAAATCATATAATGACATTACTTTTGTCTTTATAAAAATTTTTAATATTTAGTATGAAAATAAAAAAAAATATTGATGAAAGGTACAATTTTCGATCAAAAATGCGCCGAACTAAAGTTGAACGCAGAAGTATAGTTCCTTGGGCAAATATTCATAGAATTGAATGAACTTTCACATAGAGTGGTAGCCGAGGTCGATAAAATTTCCTCCATACAATTTGGCCTACCCTAATATACATACATAAGTATATAAGGCTGTTCAGAGAAAACAATCCAAGGCAAAGTTAAAAAAATAACGGTATGACAGCGTCTAGGAACACGCGCAAGCACTGGACACAATGTGGCCAATATTGGACAGTGGGTATGATACCATTCATCCAAGCAAAAAGGCAAGATATATCTTTGAGCAAATTTACCAAACTTTACAAGGAACAATTTGTTTTTGTGTTTCAGATAAGCATTTGCGAAAAATGTGCTGTAATAAAGATAACATATCATTAGGGTGTACAATTTAACATATAACTTAACTACTAAGACGTACAGTGGTAGTATAGCGAGAAAGAAAAAAATTTTTTAATCATTAAATTGGAAAAATCTAATGAAGCACTAATGATTTGTCAAATAAGTGATATTTTTTATTAAACTAAATTGTGCCAAAAATTGTAAGTGATAAACTGATTAAGTTTTTCATGGAACTCAGTAGTGTATTTACTTATGTATGACATTTTTGTTGCTACCATATTTATTATTTGTTAACTACATCTGTTTTCGTCTTCTAACTGTGGTTATAAAAACTATAGCTGCTAAAAACGAAAGGTTAGAAATAAGTCTTTAAAACTAAATGTAAAGGCCACGAAAAATTCAAGAGTGGTGCTAATTCACTTATATACATTTGACTACACCATAATTTTGCTAATTTACAAAATTTCAGTTCAATATTCTTTTCGTTTTCTCTACCCTTAAAAAGGTAGGTTCACTTTATGTTTGGGACGGCGTAACGTACGCTTTTTTTACTGAAATCAATAGTTCTAAGTCTCCTGAGTAAAATGATATGCTTTTTAAAATCGAAACATTGGCACTTCGTTTTTTATTTGGCAAAATGGGTTAATAGATAGTTTTCATAGATTTTCTAAGGAAAGTAAAAAAAAGTAAATTAAATAAGGATTAAAATAGCCATTTTAGATGTATTTAAATGACCCCCGTTTTCAGCTTCGAAGAGTTTTTGGATAGCGAATATTTTCCAGTAAATCGGAAATTAATTCGCCAGATATGTCAGTACCCGACTATTTTCTTTGGTGTTATTTGAAAGAACGAGTATATGTGAACAAGCCCGAGAAAATTCTTGAGCTCAAGGCCAACATTGTTACAGAAATCCTAGCGCTACAGCCATTAATTTTGAAAAATGCTCTCATTGCAAAGCTGAAAACGGGGGTTATTTAAGTGAGATTATTTTCCATACTTAGTGTAAGAAAATTTGCATTTTGTATTTTTCATAATCTGAAAAAAAAAATATAGGTAAAACGAACGAAAAAGTTATTTTATTTTTAAACCCCATGGTGACGTTTGGCCCATGCTGTATTTCTCGATGCTGATTCCGAATTCGGTTTCAAAGTTCCTAAATCTCTTATGGTTTTTGATATATAGTAACTTAAAAGTGCGAAAAACCCCTTTTTTCTGCTATTTTCGAAGCAATATAACAAGACTATGCTATTTTTAGCTATGAAACGTGATATGATGGCTGGCAGTTTTTGCTTCGAAAAAATGGGCCAAAGTCACTTAAAGGATGTGCGTGTGGAACTGATAAACTTTGTCATGCAAATCTGTAGTGTATTTACCTAAATTATTTTTGTTACAGACATTCTTAATGCATTTATTATTAAAGTATATCATTTTGTTATTCATTTAAAAGAAAAATGATTCCGTCTAGCTACGGCTTCTTACTATAAAAGAATTAAAGATGGGAATCTATTCTTTCAATCTAAATAAAATTCGACAAATTATGTGTGATTTATTGAATTCATCAATTTTCTGAAAAAGGTCATGTGATTTTCAATATGAAATTACCTTATTTTGTGGAACATGCACCGATTTCGATCGAATATTATTATTATATTTAGAAAAAAAATTAATGCCTTAGACTTACGCGGTCTTAAAAAAAGGTCGAAAAACGGTTTGAAAAAAAATATGACAGCAAATAAAAAAATAGTAATTTCCGATGTATTTCTCAATACTTAATTTAAATCCAGACTCAGAATTGCTCTGTAACATAAGGTTTCTGAGATATATCAATCTATAAGTTCAAAAACATGACTTTTGAGATTATATAAAAGACACATGAAATTGTTTTGGCCTTTTTTACTAAATGCATCGGTTTCTGTCTCAAAAATAAGCTATGAATGGTTCTTGTATGATTTTTTTTTTTAAAGTTATGATCATTCTAAAATGACATCATAAGTGAAAAATCATATGAGAATCCACATACAACTAAAGTGAACTAGGTTTTGGGACCTGTTTTTTGGTCTGTTAAGAGATAGGTCATTCTTACCTAATTTGGGTACGGGGAATTCAGTGGTGCAAACCGTTTTGCTGGATTGGTTCGTCACCCATAGAAAAAGTTCAAACCAAATTTCGTCTAGAAAGAGGTGTTTTTCATACAGAATCTCTTAGTAACTTCTGATAAACATACGAGTTTTCACCAAAAGTATATTTTCCAGTTCATGATGAGTTAATGGATATTCGAATTGCTAACTTTTTAATTAATTTATTGGATTTTTTTACTTTAACGTTAATTTCTTCCGAATTTTCTTAAAATTTTATTTTTTGCTCAGTCATTTGTGGGTTTATTCACTCACGGAGAGAATTTTGAGCTGAAAACAATCCCAAACCAATCAATTTTGGGTGTGATTTTCAGCTTGTCCATAATTTTCTTGATATCAAGTAATAATGTGATTGTTTATCAAAAAAGTGAATATGCCCATTTGAGCTCAATTCAATTCAATTCGGAAAAATTCATCAAAAATTTGTGCTTAAGCTCAGCCCTTTTGTACTTGTTTGTAAAAAAAAAAAAATTCCCATTTGTTCTTAATAATTTCTTATTTATCAAAATATGAGTATGACCATTCTTGCCAAAAGTAAGAAATATCATTTCATTTTCAAAAATCAATGTACCAAAATGTCCAAAGACACCTCAGTACATCGTGACATCCCATTATGGGATGTCAGTAGTATTTACTCTATTATAAATACCCAATTCGACTGTCGAGCAGGAATTATTTAAGCAATAGATAACAAAGTTATGTTGAGAATCATAAATACACAGAATAAACACAAATGAAAATTTATTTTTTGATAAACAATCATAGTCCGGGAGCCGGCAATCCTAAAAGTGCCGTCATCGCGGATTCTGAAATTTTTAATGCAGAATGGTAGTTTACACTAAGACGAATAAGAAAAGCTTGGTCAGCATGGTTGTAGCCTGGCAGAAATATTTTTAAATGGTTTCTGAATTATTAAATTTTCAGAATGTTTTGCCGTCATCGCGGATTTTGATCAATCTTAATATTAATCGATGGTAAATTTTATAACCATTCGGAAAAAATCCGGCCGACCAATTTTTTTTTGCCGAAAATGACCGGCAGACCTATTTTAATGGTGAGTACAATTTCTCTGTTATCACCGAAATTTTTTTTTTTTTTTTTATTTACGTGTTTTAATGTCAAATTTAAAAATATCTTGGTATGCGAGCTTAGAAACTGCCGGAAGTACCCACTGTCGCACCATTAAAATAGGTCTGCCGGTCATTTTCGGCAAAAAAATTTGGTCGGCCGGATTTTTTCTGAATGGTTATGAAATTTACCATCGATTAATATAAAGATTGATCAAAATCCGCGATGACGGCAAAACATTCTGAAAATTTAATAACTCAAAAATCATTTAAAAATATGCTTGCCAGGCTACAACCATGCTGACCAAGCTTTTCTTATTCGTCTTAGTGTAAACTACCATTCTGCATTAAAAATTTAAGAATCCGCGATGACGCCACTTTTAGTATTGCCGGCTCCTCACCTATCACAAAAGAGCTTGAATTAAGCCAAAAATGGGCTTATTTTTTTTTTTTTTTGATAAACAAGTACAAAATGGCATGCATTGAGTACAATTGGTCTTAATTATCAAAATTTATATTATGCCCAAATTTGAGCTTGAATTGCGAACAAGTTGGGCGTATTTTAGGATGATTTTATGCTATTTTGGGCTTAATTCTGAATATTTAAGAACAATTTGAGCTAGATTTTAGAAAATTTTTTCTCTCCGTGCTAAATCGAGAATATAGCAGTCATTCTTTTTCATGTGGTCTTGTTCTGCAAAGGCTTGAAATTTTACAATAAAATATTGTTTTTGGTAAGAATAAGAAAATTTTAAGTCTATAGTTATTCGGTCCGCAAATAGCCTTTGCATGTTATTTCGAGATATCCTTTTATTAAAGGCTTAGAACTTGGGATGCAGTGATCTAATTGAAAAATAGTTAAAGTACGGCTTGTCAAGGGTAATTTTTGCCAACGAAAATTAATTTTACTATTTGCTGTTATTGTTATATAGTTTGAAGTAGACCTCAGAACAGTGATTTTTTCAATTTTGTGCAAGCATAATTCAGGATCCTGACGTAATAGAAAAAACCAAGATTACATTCCCAATAAGAAGGTCCCGATTTATCATAAATTACTATAAAAACTGAAAACAGAAAACCATGTTTAGGCTGGACCGGGGTAGAGGCAGATCCTAACAGCATCCACTTTCTTGTAACTTGCAGTCAGACTTATGAGAATCTCAGCTCAGTTTTCGGTACTCACATTTTGCATACTCAAGTCCGTCTAGCGCTCACTCTATTAGAAAATTCTATAAAAATTACAGATAAAGTTAAGGAGTATCCGATGACTTGATAAAAAAATAAGCAACTCCATTGCCAATTAATACATCCTGAACAGGAAAACATACTTTTGATGAAAAATTATTAATTAATCACAATTTAGTAAGAGGTTCTTTATGACAAGAATAGTTCTAAATATATAGTATATTTTAGCAAACAGCAAAAAAATTGTTGAGTTCTGAACTTAACCTGAAAAATTGTGTTTTTTAACTTTCAAGTTAGGATATTCTAAAAACCATATGTGATAGAGCATTTTTGAGTCCGGATTTGATTTCAACATTGGCAAATGCATTGGAAATAACAATTTTTTTTTTATTTTTAAGACCTTTTTCTAAGAATTTTTAGTAAATTTTCTATGGGAAGTAGGCGTGTTCGTTGACATATCACGCTCATTTTTGAAATATTTCTTAACTAGCTTTGTCTTACTGAACATGCGAAATTTCATTGTTATTGGAGAGCGCCTTCTATTTTTTTCCCAAAAATACCACTATGCGTCGTCCCATTAAGATATTTTATTTGAACACCGTTAGGCGAATCCAATGTCGCATCTCGCCCATTTTTGGAATTTTTCCTAACTAGCTGCAAAATTTCATTGTCATAAGAGCATTCCTATTTTATTCCAACAAATGTAAAAATTCCACTGTGCAACGTTGGGACGGATAGCCAACCAATCTTAAATATAAATGTATATGGTCTCAAGCCTTAAGGAGCTTGTATAATTTTAATCTTAATATCATTATAATAAAATTATTACTCATCCAATGTAAAATTAGCAAAATCTTGTGTTTGTTAGCCTTGTCTTTTGCTGTGCAAATATTTCTCATACTCATCTTAGTTGAATTTATAAAGCATGTCACGGATTCAACAAAAACAAAGGAAAACCCATAGAGAAAGCACTAAGGACTAGTACTGACTGCCAAAGGCAGTAGCATTTCAATGGAATTTAAATAAAAAATTACTTGCCCAGAGTATAGCAGTAAAAGTGGGAGCAACAGAAATTTTTTCTTTTCACTTTTTCTAGATACTTTAACTACAACCATGATTTTGTATTTGATATGACCGAGGAACCAGTGACGAGGCGAGATTCACTCCAATATATATACGCGTGTCAGAAGGTTATTAACATTTAAGCAAAAATTTGTATTGAAGAGGAATGAGTGGGTGTGAGTTCTCGAATAAAAAATAAATCTTGAGCATAACTTAAAGAAATATGCTGCCACTTCCGTTTCCGCCAGAGAAAAATTTAAAAAACGAACAACACAAAAAAAAAAATCCTCGAGAAACATCCTGGTTACATTGAGGTAATGGCATGAGCAGAAAACTTGTTTTCACTTTGGTTGCGTTGAACTTTTCTTATTAACGCCCATCATTTGCACCTTCCGCTGGAGCAAATGCTGCGACTGACTACCTCTGCCTCTGTTTCTGTTGAAGAAACTTTGTGGCCGCACACAAAGGAAAATTACAGCATGAAGCAGAAGCGTTATGACAAGTTGGCTGATAAGAAGTTTGCTCAGTTGTTATTATTGCTGTTGTAATTTAATAAGTTTTTCGCTTTTGAATGCTAATGAAGAAGAAAATTTTATGGTTTAGTTTTATTTTTACGAGAAACAAACTATTTGTGGCATAGTTTGCGAAAACATCAAGTTTAGTTAGTAAAAAATAAACAATAAAAGGTCTCTTCAGTACAAATAAACCAACTGTAACAAGAAAGATATATCGGCGCCGGTGTCCTGATTTCAGAACCTTGAAAATTATAGAGAAAGTTACCAGAAACCATTGGTTACAAGCAGCTACCAGCAGGACTTCTGAAATCTACTGATGACGGGTTTTAAAAGACTGTTAAAATAGTGACCGAAGAAATTATTGATTTCGCTAGTTATAAAATTTTCAATCATTAAAAAATGGGTGTAGCACAGTTTGATTGCTGCCACTTTTCGACTAGTGTGTGGTACACGGCGCACAATGGGAGATCGTGGCCTTAAATAGGTAAAATTTTAAAGTGCTATGGATTTACAAAATTTTTACGCCAATCGTCAGATAATACTTAGGGACGGAAAAAAATATATAAAATTTTAAAATTTTGTTTTGGTTTAGTTACATAAGAAAGTACTGGATAAACGCTCTAGTTAATTTTTTTTTTAGCCGGATGAACTTATGTAGCATATCGTTGGAAAGTATATTGTTTCTACTTTGTTAAAAATAACCCATTTTTTTCTGCAGATTTTATGTGATTTAAAGTGATTTTTCAAATATTAGTAAAGTACAAGCATTTAGCTTTTAAAAAAACATTTGCTTAGTGATTTTTCGAAAATTTGAGCTGAAAAATCCAAAATCGATAAGTTTTTAAAAATTTGAAATTAAAAAAAAAAAAACAAAAAATTTATACATTTTCTGATTTTCATTATTTTCCAGTTTTTTGGAGAACTTTTTTCTATGAATTTTTTCCTGTTGCAGTTTTTGAGAAAACAAATTATTTTTATTTCTTTACATTCTGCAACGTTTTACTACAGATTCATAATTTTTTTTTTTTTTTTTTGACGAAAGGGTAGTAGGTAAAGGGTATATTCCCCCCTTTTCAGCCCCTTGGAAATTGCCCTCTCTTTACTTAAACATACCATAGCGAAGCATTTTACCAAATCTTATAATTTGCATCAAGAAGCGTTAGTAATATGACAAATTTTATTTTCGTAGGGCGTGGCACTGCCCATTTTTTCATTGAAAATTATTTCTCCAAATGCCCTTTGCATACCTATGCACCAGATTTTGTCTATCTACGTCAAGCAGATTCTGAGATATGACGAATCAGCACGCAGAAGGTCGTGGCAGCGCCAACTTTTCTCGTGAGAACTTTTTATTCTAATTGTCTTAGCATATGTACCCATTCATATCTAAGTGCGTCAAATATTGTCAGAGAAATAATGTATTCAGTTTTTTTTTAGGGCGTCGCACTGCCCATTTTTCTGGTGAGCATTCTTTGTCTTAATGATTTTTACATATTTACCAAATCTCATTAATCTGCGTCAAAGCGTTTCGGAGACGTGATTAGTTAATTTTTGGGGGGCGTGGCACCGCCAACTTTTTTGGCATATAACTTAGCCTTTTTTGTACTAACACAATTTAACAACTTCCTTAAAAACGGTTTGTTAATTTTCGAGTCAATAAAGGACAGATACATAACCAAACAAAATCTAGTTTTAATAAAGTAGATTTTCGTTTATTTTTCATAACTTGAAAACTATAAAAGATAGCTCAGAATTTTTAACATTTTTGAAATCAGCGGGGTCAAGTTATTGAAGTTGAAGTTGATACCCATTTTGAAAAAAAATTTCTACCACGCCCTAATTTTGTATGGGAGGTAGGCGTGTCCGTCGGCGGATTTTGTTCATAATCACAGATTTTTATTATTTTTAATGTAAAACACATCAGTACCAAATTTTAATAGCCTAGCTTTATTATTACTATATATGACGACCCGTCGTAGCACATTAAATTTTCTTCCACATTCTGTTTCCTTGTCATTCAAATAATGCATACAAAAATTTTCGCACGTGACACCTCGAGTAAAAATTGAGATAACCCCTTTTCTAGTTGGGTCATTTTCCTCATATAAAAAAAAAAAATCTTTTAACTACAGCAAACAAAAATCAAAATAATCACATTCGATGTTTTTTGCGATGTTCACCGCGAATCCAACCTCAGAATTGCTCTATCGTGTATAGTTTTTCAGATATTCTAACCTAAAAACCAAAAACAATCGTTTTTTGCATTTTTTTTAAGCAATAAGTCTGGTACTTGAAGTACTTGAAAGACCTAATCTTTTTATTTCAAACCTAAACCTTCATGTTTCTGGGAGATATCGTAAGCCGAAATATTGAAAAAACGTGATTTATATAAGAGACCCACAAAATTGATTTTTGCAACGCATTTCATAAAAGGAGCCATTGTGCAGTGGCGAGATGGAGAATTAAGTACTTGAGTGCAGGGGTTTTAGATCCCAATGACTTAGGTAACATTAATCCTAAGTCAATGACGAGTTTTAAAAATAGTCTAGAACTGTTTCGATAGAGAAAGAAGCTGTACAAAATATCTTTCAAGTTGCAGTGCGACCCATAGCGATCAAATATTAATAATAAGAGTTGATACGACTTATTTGTT
>OX638368.1:59592188-59771808 GCA_951812925.1 Calliopum simillimum
GGTCATTCTTACCTAATTTGGGTACGGGGAATTCAGTGGTGCAAACCGTTTTGCTGGATTGGTTCGTCACCCATAGAAAAAGTTCAAACCAAATTTCGTCTAGAAAGAGGTGTTTTTCATACAGAATCTCTTAGTAACTTCTGATAAACATACGAGTTTTCACCAAAAGTATATTTTCCAGTTCATGATGAGTTAATGGATATTCGAATTGCTAACTTTTTAATTAATTTATTGGATTTTTTTACTTTAACGTTAATTTCTTCCGAATTTTCTTAAAATTTTATTTTTTGCTCAGTCATTTGTGGGTTTATTCACTCACGGAGAGAATTTTGAGCTGAAAACAATCCCAAACCAATCAATTTTGGGTGTGATTTTCAGCTTGTCCATAATTTTCTTGATATCAAGTAATAATGTGATTGTTTATCAAAAAAGTGAATATGCCCATTTGAGCTCAATTCAATTCAATTCGGAAAAATTCATCAAAAATTTGTGCTTAAGCTCAGCCCTTTTGTACTTGTTTGTAAAAAAAAAAAAATTCCCATTTGTTCTTAATAATTTCTTATTTATCAAAATATGAGTATGACCATTCTTGCCAAAAGTAAGAAATATCATTTCATTTTCAAAAATCAATGTACCAAAATGTCCAAAGACACCTCAGTACATCGTGACATCCCATTATGGGATGTCAGTAGTATTTACTCTATTATAAATACCCAATTCGACTGTCGAGCAGGAATTATTTAAGCAATAGATAACAAAGTTATGTTGAGAATCATAAATACACAGAATAAACACAAATGAAAATTTATTTTTTGATAAACAATCATAGTCCGGGAGCCGGCAATCCTAAAAGTGCCGTCATCGCGGATTCTGAAATTTTTAATGCAGAATGGTAGTTTACACTAAGACGAATAAGAAAAGCTTGGTCAGCATGGTTGTAGCCTGGCAGAAATATTTTTAAATGGTTTCTGAATTATTAAATTTTCAGAATGTTTTGCCGTCATCGCGGATTTTGATCAATCTTAATATTAATCGATGGTAAATTTTATAACCATTCGGAAAAAATCCGGCCGACCAATTTTTTTTTGCCGAAAATGACCGGCAGACCTATTTTAATGGTGAGTACAATTTCTCTGTTATCACCGAAATTTTTTTTTTTTTTTTTATTTACGTGTTTTAATGTCAAATTTAAAAATATCTTGGTATGCGAGCTTAGAAACTGCCGGAAGTACCCACTGTCGCACCATTAAAATAGGTCTGCCGGTCATTTTCGGCAAAAAAATTTGGTCGGCCGGATTTTTTCTGAATGGTTATGAAATTTACCATCGATTAATATAAAGATTGATCAAAATCCGCGATGACGGCAAAACATTCTGAAAATTTAATAACTCAAAAATCATTTAAAAATATGCTTGCCAGGCTACAACCATGCTGACCAAGCTTTTCTTATTCGTCTTAGTGTAAACTACCATTCTGCATTAAAAATTTAAGAATCCGCGATGACGCCACTTTTAGTATTGCCGGCTCCTCACCTATCACAAAAGAGCTTGAATTAAGCCAAAAATGGGCTTATTTTTTTTTTTTTTTGATAAACAAGTACAAAATGGCATGCATTGAGTACAATTGGTCTTAATTATCAAAATTTATATTATGCCCAAATTTGAGCTTGAATTGCGAACAAGTTGGGCGTATTTTAGGATGATTTTATGCTATTTTGGGCTTAATTCTGAATATTTAAGAACAATTTGAGCTAGATTTTAGAAAATTTTTTCTCTCCGTGCTAAATCGAGAATATAGCAGTCATTCTTTTTCATGTGGTCTTGTTCTGCAAAGGCTTGAAATTTTACAATAAAATATTGTTTTTGGTAAGAATAAGAAAATTTTAAGTCTATAGTTATTCGGTCCGCAAATAGCCTTTGCATGTTATTTCGAGATATCCTTTTATTAAAGGCTTAGAACTTGGGATGCAGTGATCTAATTGAAAAATAGTTAAAGTACGGCTTGTCAAGGGTAATTTTTGCCAACGAAAATTAATTTTACTATTTGCTGTTATTGTTATATAGTTTGAAGTAGACCTCAGAACAGTGATTTTTTCAATTTTGTGCAAGCATAATTCAGGATCCTGACGTAATAGAAAAAACCAAGATTACATTCCCAATAAGAAGGTCCCGATTTATCATAAATTACTATAAAAACTGAAAACAGAAAACCATGTTTAGGCTGGACCGGGGTAGAGGCAGATCCTAACAGCATCCACTTTCTTGTAACTTGCAGTCAGACTTATGAGAATCTCAGCTCAGTTTTCGGTACTCACATTTTGCATACTCAAGTCCGTCTAGCGCTCACTCTATTAGAAAATTCTATAAAAATTACAGATAAAGTTAAGGAGTATCCGATGACTTGATAAAAAAATAAGCAACTCCATTGCCAATTAATACATCCTGAACAGGAAAACATACTTTTGATGAAAAATTATTAATTAATCACAATTTAGTAAGAGGTTCTTTATGACAAGAATAGTTCTAAATATATAGTATATTTTAGCAAACAGCAAAAAAATTGTTGAGTTCTGAACTTAACCTGAAAAATTGTGTTTTTTAACTTTCAAGTTAGGATATTCTAAAAACCATATGTGATAGAGCATTTTTGAGTCCGGATTTGATTTCAACATTGGCAAATGCATTGGAAATAACAATTTTTTTTTTATTTTTAAGACCTTTTTCTAAGAATTTTTAGTAAATTTTCTATGGGAAGTAGGCGTGTTCGTTGACATATCACGCTCATTTTTGAAATATTTCTTAACTAGCTTTGTCTTACTGAACATGCGAAATTTCATTGTTATTGGAGAGCGCCTTCTATTTTTTTCCCAAAAATACCACTATGCGTCGTCCCATTAAGATATTTTATTTGAACACCGTTAGGCGAATCCAATGTCGCATCTCGCCCATTTTTGGAATTTTTCCTAACTAGCTGCAAAATTTCATTGTCATAAGAGCATTCCTATTTTATTCCAACAAATGTAAAAATTCCACTGTGCAACGTTGGGACGGATAGCCAACCAATCTTAAATATAAATGTATATGGTCTCAAGCCTTAAGGAGCTTGTATAATTTTAATCTTAATATCATTATAATAAAATTATTACTCATCCAATGTAAAATTAGCAAAATCTTGTGTTTGTTAGCCTTGTCTTTTGCTGTGCAAATATTTCTCATACTCATCTTAGTTGAATTTATAAAGCATGTCACGGATTCAACAAAAACAAAGGAAAACCCATAGAGAAAGCACTAAGGACTAGTACTGACTGCCAAAGGCAGTAGCATTTCAATGGAATTTAAATAAAAAATTACTTGCCCAGAGTATAGCAGTAAAAGTGGGAGCAACAGAAATTTTTTCTTTTCACTTTTTCTAGATACTTTAACTACAACCATGATTTTGTATTTGATATGACCGAGGAACCAGTGACGAGGCGAGATTCACTCCAATATATATACGCGTGTCAGAAGGTTATTAACATTTAAGCAAAAATTTGTATTGAAGAGGAATGAGTGGGTGTGAGTTCTCGAATAAAAAATAAATCTTGAGCATAACTTAAAGAAATATGCTGCCACTTCCGTTTCCGCCAGAGAAAAATTTAAAAAACGAACAACACAAAAAAAAAAATCCTCGAGAAACATCCTGGTTACATTGAGGTAATGGCATGAGCAGAAAACTTGTTTTCACTTTGGTTGCGTTGAACTTTTCTTATTAACGCCCATCATTTGCACCTTCCGCTGGAGCAAATGCTGCGACTGACTACCTCTGCCTCTGTTTCTGTTGAAGAAACTTTGTGGCCGCACACAAAGGAAAATTACAGCATGAAGCAGAAGCGTTATGACAAGTTGGCTGATAAGAAGTTTGCTCAGTTGTTATTATTGCTGTTGTAATTTAATAAGTTTTTCGCTTTTGAATGCTAATGAAGAAGAAAATTTTATGGTTTAGTTTTATTTTTACGAGAAACAAACTATTTGTGGCATAGTTTGCGAAAACATCAAGTTTAGTTAGTAAAAAATAAACAATAAAAGGTCTCTTCAGTACAAATAAACCAACTGTAACAAGAAAGATATATCGGCGCCGGTGTCCTGATTTCAGAACCTTGAAAATTATAGAGAAAGTTACCAGAAACCATTGGTTACAAGCAGCTACCAGCAGGACTTCTGAAATCTACTGATGACGGGTTTTAAAAGACTGTTAAAATAGTGACCGAAGAAATTATTGATTTCGCTAGTTATAAAATTTTCAATCATTAAAAAATGGGTGTAGCACAGTTTGATTGCTGCCACTTTTCGACTAGTGTGTGGTACACGGCGCACAATGGGAGATCGTGGCCTTAAATAGGTAAAATTTTAAAGTGCTATGGATTTACAAAATTTTTACGCCAATCGTCAGATAATACTTAGGGACGGAAAAAAATATATAAAATTTTAAAATTTTGTTTTGGTTTAGTTACATAAGAAAGTACTGGATAAACGCTCTAGTTAATTTTTTTTTTAGCCGGATGAACTTATGTAGCATATCGTTGGAAAGTATATTGTTTCTACTTTGTTAAAAATAACCCATTTTTTTCTGCAGATTTTATGTGATTTAAAGTGATTTTTCAAATATTAGTAAAGTACAAGCATTTAGCTTTTAAAAAAACATTTGCTTAGTGATTTTTCGAAAATTTGAGCTGAAAAATCCAAAATCGATAAGTTTTTAAAAATTTGAAATTAAAAAAAAAAAAACAAAAAATTTATACATTTTCTGATTTTCATTATTTTCCAGTTTTTTGGAGAACTTTTTTCTATGAATTTTTTCCTGTTGCAGTTTTTGAGAAAACAAATTATTTTTATTTCTTTACATTCTGCAACGTTTTACTACAGATTCATAATTTTTTTTTTTTTTTTTTGACGAAAGGGTAGTAGGTAAAGGGTATATTCCCCCCTTTTCAGCCCCTTGGAAATTGCCCTCTCTTTACTTAAACATACCATAGCGAAGCATTTTACCAAATCTTATAATTTGCATCAAGAAGCGTTAGTAATATGACAAATTTTATTTTCGTAGGGCGTGGCACTGCCCATTTTTTCATTGAAAATTATTTCTCCAAATGCCCTTTGCATACCTATGCACCAGATTTTGTCTATCTACGTCAAGCAGATTCTGAGATATGACGAATCAGCACGCAGAAGGTCGTGGCAGCGCCAACTTTTCTCGTGAGAACTTTTTATTCTAATTGTCTTAGCATATGTACCCATTCATATCTAAGTGCGTCAAATATTGTCAGAGAAATAATGTATTCAGTTTTTTTTTAGGGCGTCGCACTGCCCATTTTTCTGGTGAGCATTCTTTGTCTTAATGATTTTTACATATTTACCAAATCTCATTAATCTGCGTCAAAGCGTTTCGGAGACGTGATTAGTTAATTTTTGGGGGGCGTGGCACCGCCAACTTTTTTGGCATATAACTTAGCCTTTTTTGTACTAACACAATTTAACAACTTCCTTAAAAACGGTTTGTTAATTTTCGAGTCAATAAAGGACAGATACATAACCAAACAAAATCTAGTTTTAATAAAGTAGATTTTCGTTTATTTTTCATAACTTGAAAACTATAAAAGATAGCTCAGAATTTTTAACATTTTTGAAATCAGCGGGGTCAAGTTATTGAAGTTGAAGTTGATACCCATTTTGAAAAAAAATTTCTACCACGCCCTAATTTTGTATGGGAGGTAGGCGTGTCCGTCGGCGGATTTTGTTCATAATCACAGATTTTTATTATTTTTAATGTAAAACACATCAGTACCAAATTTTAATAGCCTAGCTTTATTATTACTATATATGACGACCCGTCGTAGCACATTAAATTTTCTTCCACATTCTGTTTCCTTGTCATTCAAATAATGCATACAAAAATTTTCGCACGTGACACCTCGAGTAAAAATTGAGATAACCCCTTTTCTAGTTGGGTCATTTTCCTCATATAAAAAAAAAAAATCTTTTAACTACAGCAAACAAAAATCAAAATAATCACATTCGATGTTTTTTGCGATGTTCACCGCGAATCCAACCTCAGAATTGCTCTATCGTGTATAGTTTTTCAGATATTCTAACCTAAAAACCAAAAACAATCGTTTTTTGCATTTTTTTTAAGCAATAAGTCTGGTACTTGAAGTACTTGAAAGACCTAATCTTTTTATTTCAAACCTAAACCTTCATGTTTCTGGGAGATATCGTAAGCCGAAATATTGAAAAAACGTGATTTATATAAGAGACCCACAAAATTGATTTTTGCAACGCATTTCATAAAAGGAGCCATTGTGCAGTGGCGAGATGGAGAATTAAGTACTTGAGTGCAGGGGTTTTAGATCCCAATGACTTAGGTAACATTAATCCTAAGTCAATGACGAGTTTTAAAAATAGTCTAGAACTGTTTCGATAGAGAAAGAAGCTGTACAAAATATCTTTCAAGTTGCAGTGCGACCCATAGCGATCAAATATTAATAATAAGAGTTGATACGACTTATTTGTTGATTGACATCATTATTTATACTATTTAAAAAAAAAAAACAATGAAAATATTTAGACAGAAAAAAAGCAAGGGTATCAAAGAGCAAAGCAAAATGGTAGTCGATACGACTAACAATATCTTTAACGTATAAAAAATAATTATAAACAAAATTTACCATACAAAAATAAAATTACACTAAAGTCAATGTAAATCAAGAGAAGAAAAAAAAATGAAGTAGGTGATGTTCGTCGATTCGACGAAGCATAATCATCCAGGGTTAAACTAGGAGTTGCTATCGATATAATAAGTAAAATACGAAATTTTTTTTTTATAAAAAATACGACCGGAATTGACAAGAGTGGCAGATACAAAAATGCCGTTCAAATATGCCATATATAAATAATGTCCCAAAATACATTTCGCGTCAAGCAAAAAAAAAAAATGGATTTCGGACAATAATGTGGAATTAATGACTTGGCCAGTGCAATCTTCGGACTTAAACCTAATCTAAAATTTATCTTAAATAGTCAAAGAGAAAATGGGACCAATAAAACAAAAAAACAAAAAGGAGTTTTGGGCAAAAGCTCAACAAGGTTGATACGATGTTCCAAAAAGCACTTGCCAGGCCTTGGTGGACTCAATAATAAGGGTAATGCTACTAAATATTAGTTCAATATTATTTTTTTATTTTCCCTACTTTTTAATGATTTTTCAACAATGACCCTATTGTTTTGTCCACCATGTATTTGATCCTGAACTATTGTTTTTGTTTTTTATTGTTTAAGGAAAGTAATATTTATGTTTGAATTTAATGAAAATGGAAGTATTATGTTAACGCAATAAAAAATATATTATTAAAAAAAAATTCTTCCATCAGCTGTTATGTATTATGGTTAAAAAGGAACATTTTTCAACTGACCTTATTTTTTTGCCCGTCACTGTATGTAAAGTCACGAAATTTATCAAAATGAATACATATTTGTGGTTTGGTTATATTTTTAAAGACAAATTCCAACTTTTTATTATTAGTTAGAATACATATGTATTTATATATGCAGTTAAATCGTGATCAATTTTATGAAAAAGAAACTCATCAATGAGAAAGTGAAAGGACAGAGTCAGTATGTCATGAACCATATTCTCTGGCAAATATAACGATTATATCTTCTATGTATGCACATATGTGTGTATGTATGTTTGATTTTATATCTAGATGTAATCAAACTATATAAAACCAAATATATGACATGAAATGTTAAACGAAAATGCTACAATGCCGATTGAGAGAAAATAAATAAAAAGAGAATATAGAGAAAAAAAAAAAAAAAAAAAAAAAAAACAATATTTAGTTATGAAAGTTATTAAGAATACTAAATAAATATTTATATATGTATGCACGACTATGTAGAGCATAACAATAGACATTTCGTATTGTTAACGAAAATTCCTTGGCATAGAAGATATTTGTCTATGTATGACAAAAAGGACAAAACAAAAATACAACTGAAAATAATTTTAATATCGCTGGAATAAAAAAATATTGGCATTTGTAGCATGATGTGGAAGGAGCTTTCAAGGACATGAATTCTAGAGCAATGGCCTTAAAATTTAAGCGAGCTGAATGAACGGTATATGTTGTTATGTAGGTATGTGAGACAGCATTAAAGATTGATTTTTCAGATATTTTTATTAAGATGACGAATTAAAAGATTAATGTACAAAGTCAATAAATTTAAATGCCTCAAAGAAATAAATTATTTTTCATCAAAAGAATTCAGACATTCGCTTTTTATGGCTTAAGTAAATCTACACAGAAAAAAAAATATCGGTCAATCCAACCGATTTCAACGATAGAAATTGCACCAACCCGCAGTAATGTTTAGGTAGTGGGAAAGCAGTTAATTTAACCTAGATTTTCGATAGAAATACAGTTAAAACTGTTTTGCAACGGTTTTATAGTTAGAACCCCAGAAGGGCTGTAATTAGCCGTTTCCAAAAAGCCGTAGAAATTGTATTAAACAAATTCTATGGCGGCACCATTTCTAATGGAAAAATGTCAGTACAACTCTAGAAAATTTATGTTGATTTATTCTTAAGCAATTATGATCCTTTTAAAAACTCAACTCACACTTTAATTCATATGAAAAAAAAAACAAATGTATGGAATACAAAATGTACAGTTGAATTCAACTGCAGAAAAGTAAAACTAATTCTGAAATTTTGAATTGTTGTTATTGTTTCCTATAGAAAATTGGAAAAACTATAGAATACAAAATTTATAGTTAATTTTACAGTCAGTTTTTTTTCTGTGTATATGTATACTACGATGCAATCAACATTATTTAATTCTCTTCAAAATATTTGCATTGCAATCTCATCTCAACCGTCTCAAGAAGCCTAGCAAAAGTGAATCGATGATTGTAAAGAAAAATGAATGATGCAAATAGAGTCAAAATCCATTTTAATATAGAGTTCAAACGGAATTGTTTTATATTTTTCAAAAAAGCGAGATTGTTTAAGGCCATTAAAAGATTAAAGAAGACTTTGCGTTGTGATCCGAATTTAGGAGCTCCATAACAAAATTCAACAATTCCAGCAGAATAAATTTTTGGATAAACGAATAAATGTAAATTGAAGTCTGCAAGATATACTTGTGTATGTATGTAGTCGAAATGTTTTATTTTGATCTGAACTATTATTTTTGGTAAATTATTGATCCTTGGTATATTTTATAACAAAACTATGAATTTAAAAGTGAAATTATTGCGTTTTGTTATGAACCTCCTCAATTGTTAATAGTTTTCCAACACAGTGTAATGTTACCTCTTCATAAATTCTAGGCATGGCACAGATTGGGTTGATTTTTAAACGAATTTTTACTCCTCCTTAAGAGTTATGTTCTATTTGTATTCTCCTTTAACTCCTAGGAGGAGCATAGGGCCAATAGCATGTTCTATTTAGGACTTTTTTTTTTTGTTTTTGTGACAAAAGATTCGACAAGCTGGCTGAAAATAAACTAGTAAGGGTGTAACTTTTGGCGTGGCCAAAAAATAAATACCCCACACTGCAGTATTTTGAAAATTTTGCTTACATGGGAAGTGCCACGCCCTTTTGTTCGAGTTCACCCAGTTTTGCTCAGAGCTTGCATTTATAGTTCTTAGTATCTGAGTGAAATTTGGTTGGATTATCTCAAAAAACGTTTTCAGTATAGCGTTTTGAAGCTTTTGCTTATATAAGAGGTGCCCTCTTGTCCAAGTTCGTCTAGTTTTAGCTTAGAGCGTGCATTTACAGTCTTTAGTAATTGAGTGAAATTTAGTTAGGATTATCTCAAAAAACTCTTTCAGTGTAGTATTTTGAAACTTTTAGTTACATGGGAAGTGCCACGCCCCTTGTCTGATTTCACTAAATTTTTGGTGAAAACTTGTATTTATAATTCTTAGTGTTTAAGTCAAATTTGGTTCAATTATCTCAAAAAACGCTTTCAGAATAGCGTTTTGAAGCTATTGCTTATATGGGAGGTGCCACGCCTTCTTGTTCGAATTTGCCTAGTTTTTTTTTTCAGAGCTTGCGCTTACAATTCGTAGTATTTATGTGTATTTTGGCTGCATTGTCGTGAAAAATACTCCTACACGGAGAAAAAAAATAGTACTTGCTACTTTATTTCTTATAAATTTTACCAGAATTTCAAGTCAGAATAGTGACAACTTTACACCGAAATAAATTTCACCTTACTTTTTTAGTCAATTCAGAATGTATGTTTGCTAGTAATTTTTATGAAAAAATTTTCGTGATATTTACCTTACTGTATAGTTCAAACAACAAAAAAAAAAAAAAAAAAATTAGCTGACCGGCGCTGGGGTACGAACCCTGGCCCTTCCGTTTGATAGTCAGAGACATATCCTCTGCGCTGCTCACTAAGGGTGTTATAGTGCACGAATTTCGGATTTTGATACTTGACACCCCTGAATTTTATGAGGTTGGAAAAAAAAATGAGTTTGCAAAAAAAATTTTGGGGGTGGGGTGATGGTAAGGGTTGGCGCATCGAGGTCAAAGATGAGAGAAAAGGAGAAACAATTTACTTACAGCCCTACAAGAGGGGCCACCTCATGAGGGTTCAAATGTATGTCCGACCCACATTATTTTTTGTCCCCCAACATTTTTAACAAGCATACCTACCTTTTGTCACTAACCCCTAAGGGGGCTTCCGTACAAAATTAACATTTTTAGAAAATCGACCTCCACCACTTCCAGGGTACCCTAGAAGGGTCAAATGTATGACCGGCCCCTAATATTTTTTCCTCCGCAACAGTTTTTCCCACCATACTTACCCTCTATCTCTAGCTCTTTAGGGGGCTCCCATACAAAACTGACGTCAAAGACAAAAACAAATATGGAAAGGAAATCGTCAAATAGGCCCATAACTGTCCAGGAGTATCTCCTAGGGGAGTCAAATAAATGACCAACCCCCAATATCCCCCCTCCAAAGCTTCGCAGCTTACCTACCCCCTATTTCCAATCCTTAAGGGGGCTCCCATACAAAGTTACGATTTTTCTAAAAACTGCACCCACTGCCCTAACTGGACCATGGGTACTCCTAGAAGGGTCAAATGTATGACCGACCCCCATTATTTCTAGAAAAATTTATAAAACAAAAAAAATTGTATGGCATCCCTTTTCAGGGTAGAAAATAGGGGGTAAGTATGTGGAGGAAAAATATAGGTCGCGAAAAAATAATGGGGGTCGGTCATACATTTGACCCCTCTAGGAGTACCCGTGGGCCAGTTAGGGCAGTGGGGGAATTTTATATAAAAACAATAAGTTTGTATAGGAAGCCTCTTAATGATTTTAAATAGGGGGTAAGTATGATGAAAAAAATCTTTGGAGAGGGGCTAATGGGGGTCGGTCATATATATGACTCCTCTAGGAGTAACTTCTGGGCAGTTATGGGCCTACTTGACAGTTTCCTTTCCACATTTTTCATGTCTATGAGTCAGAGATACAGGGTAAGTGTGTTAGGGAAAAATGTTGGAGAGAAAAAAATATTAGGGACCAGTCACACATTTCACCCTTCTAGGGGCACCTAGGGAGTGGTGGGGGACGATTTCCAAAAAATGTCAATTTTGTATGGGAGCCCCCTTAGGGGTTAGAGATAGGGGGTAAGTACACTGTGTAAAAATGTTGGAGGGGGAAAAATAATGTGGGTCGGCCATACACTTGACCCCTCTAGAGGTGACTCCTAAGCATTTGTAGGGCTGTATGTAAATTTTTTCTCTTTTTCTCTAACCTTTGACCTCGATGCGCCAACCTTTACCCTCACCCCACTTCCAAAATTTTTTTTGCAAACTCATTTTTTTTTCCAGCTTCACAATATTGAGGGGTGTCAAGTATCAACATGTTGTTACTAAGGATCTCCATACATTCTTAAAACACCTCTACTGCTCACGCATGTGATGTAGAAGCAAAAAAATTTGTATATAAAGAAAATGTCTGTCTAAAAATAGAAATTTTTACTAAAATTATAAAACTCAAAATTATTTTATTTTTTTATGATATTTACCTTACTCGAGTAAGGTGGCAATTATGACACTAATTTTTGTGCGTGAAAAAAATAAAGTTGTTTTGAATAGAATTATAAATTCGAAATGGTCATACATTTTTTTGCTGAAAGTATAAATTACTTAACATAATGACAAATTTACGAAATGTAAAGTGAATATCCCTTTATTATTTAACTACATTTTATTTGTAAATATGACGTTAGGAATCCATCAAATAGTTCAGACGTAAGGTAAATTATACTTCAAATTTAGTGTTGATTACTTTGATTTTTCAACTAGCCGGGTGGAGTAATAATTATGATGCGTATTTTTCTCCGTGTAAAGTTTAATTCTGAAAATATTTTTTGTATGGGGCTCATTTTCAATCCCACGAGCTAACTTTGACAATGGAGGCAGTGTACCAAATTTGATTGAATTATCTTGCTCAGTTTTCCAGCCAGCCAGCCAGTCAGCCAGCCAAACAGACAGACAGACAGAAAGACGGACATGGCTATATCGACTCAGGAGGTGATTCTGATCAAGAATATATGAGGAGGTCCATAACAAAACGCAATAAGTCCATTTTTGGATTTTTTGGATTTTACGACTGAATTCAATTTTACGTATTGAAATCTATGTAACCATTGTTTTAAAACACACCAGGCGTCAATAATTTGACTTTTATTCAATTCCAAAAATAATGGTTCAGACCAAAATGACACATTTCAAAATTTATACATTAAACAACTTTGATATACATATAAGTAAAAAGTCAGTTATAAAAATTTATTTCGTAGTTATGCTAACTCTACAATAAAAATAAATTTTTTTGTTACGGTAACTCTTCAAGAACTGAGAGGGTCCAGAACAAAACGGAATAATTCCACTTTTCAAGTTTTTAAATTTTTTGACTGAATTCAATCCTACATATTAAAATCTATGTAAATATTGTCATAAAACATAACAAGGGTCAATTACTTCACCGTTATTCAACACCAAAAGTAAGAATTACTATGTGACGGATCAAAACGCAACATTTCCAAATTTATAATCTAAATAACTTTAAAATTAATTGCCGGATAAATTAATTTATTTATGATTTGTACTATCCCTAGAACCCTTCTATACCAAAGCAACTGTTTTTACAAAAAATTATATATCTAACTAACTTTAATTACTTTTGTGCGTTTATCCAAAAAATTGTTAAGATGGATTTATTGCATTTAGTTATGGACCTCCTCATATATACTTTTCTATACCTGCCACGCCTCCTTCTCTGCGTTACAAACGGAAGGACAAAGTGAATATAAGTACCCTAGGTGTAGGGCAGAGGTATGCACACAAGTAACGTAAGGGAGCTAAAATATTTAATCGGCTGATTAAAAGAGCTAGCTCACGAAATTTGCAAAATGTAAGTCCCCAAGCATTCTTCGAAAAAAATTAAAACAAAAATTTCAAATTCGAGGGATGGAATGACAACAACAAATCAATGATAAAATAATAATTCCCGTTGCTCGACGATCGCAACGAAAAAGGCTTCAACTCACTTGACTTCAAGCTGCATGAAATTGTTGCGGTCGCTCGCAATGAATTTTATTTTTTGAATTTCGTAGAAAAGCAGCGTATGCAATTGTTGTTGCAAATTTTATTGTTGTTGTTTACTGATATTAATTTTTTGGTTTCCTTCAAAACTAGAATTGGACTGACACTTGAGAACAAGTAGCGTGTTAAATACGGCAGGATATTTGTACTTTTTGTTGTTGTTGGCTTGTGTCTAGAAAAACTTAAAATTTGAAAAAATCAAAAACTCAAGCCTTACGTTCATGACGTAAGGCTTCAAAATCAAGTTTATATGGGAGCAAGATGAAAAAATTTTTGCTCCAGGTGCACACCTCTGGTGTAGGGTATAAAAAATACATAACAGGATGGGTGATATGAGTGACGATGGAAAAGGTTTGAAAATTAGTTTCGGATATTATCATGGTAGTCTCCGACAACTTTCAAGAATTTTATGATCATTTTTGAAAAAATAATTTAATGCCCAAATCGCATTCAGTGGTTAAAGAAAAATATTCCTTTTTCTCACACATAGTTCATTTAATTTGCATTCTTTATTTGATACAATTTGCTCCAAGATAATATATTTATTGTAGATTTCTTGGACACCCAAAGGTTCCTGAAGGTGACCCGAAGGCTTGATAGTCAAAATGAAGAATATCTCGGTATGCTATAGGGAAAACATCTATGTAGGACTATCAACTAGCCTTAATTGATAGTTTTCTGGGACACCCGAAGGTTACCAAAGGTCACCCGACGTTTTCATAGTTTAAACAAAGAATATCTAGACATACTAGAGGAAAAGCATCTATGAGGGAATATTAACTATTTTTAATTGATTCATTTTCAGAGGCACCCGAAGGCTTCATAGGCATTTACAGACATAGTGAAGTGAAGGCATTAGCGACGCACCTTGCACTATGGAAGAGTTTTGTATAGGCCCTATGCTCCAGATCAGAGGTGTGCACACAAGTAAATGTGTGTCAAGTTAGCGGGGCAACTTTATCGGATCGAGTTGGGAGTAGGCTTGGAATTTGCAGCTTTTTTGCTGTGATTTTGCTGTGAAGAGAATGATTTTGCAGCTTTACTATTTCTTTAAAAAACCCCCTGCCCCGCTAACTTGACGTCAAGTTAGCGGGGCAACTTTATCGGATCGAGTCGGGAGTAGGCTTGGAATTTGCAGCTTTTTTGCTGTGATTTTGCTGTGAAGAGAATGATTTTGCAGCTCGAAAATTTTAGGGTGTTTCGATAATTTTTAATTTTTTTCAGTGTAAAAATGAAAAAATTTTTAGCTTAGCATTTGCAGCTTTTTCTGTGTGATTTTGCTGTGAAAACAAAAATTTTGCAGCTCTTGTTTTTCTTTAAAAAACCCCCTGCCCCGCTAACTTGACGTCAAGTTAGCGGGGCAACTTTATCGGATCGAGTCGGGAGTAGGCTTGGAATTTGCAGCTTTTTTGCTGTGATTTTGCTGTGAAGAGAATGATTTTGCAGCTCGAAAATTTTAGGGTGTTTCAATAATTTTTAATTTTTTTCAGTGTAAAAATGAATAAATTTTTAGCTTGGAATTTGCAGCTTTTTTTTTATGATTGTTCTGTGAAAACAGAAGTTTAGTAGCTCTCGTTTTTCTTTAAAAAATTGAGAATAAAAAGTGACTGATTTATTGATCATATGTTTTACAGCACATTATATGCGGTTGATTAAATAAATGAAATGAAAGCTCGACAACAAGTTAGCGGGGCAACTTTATCGGATCGAGTCGGGAGCGGGCTTGGAATTTGCAGCTTTTTTGCTGTAATTTTGCTGTGGAAAGAATAATTTTGCAGCTCGAAAATTTTAGGGTGTTTCGATAATTTTTAATTTTTTTCAGTGTAAAAATGAAAAAATTTTTAGCTTAGAATTTGCAGCTTTTTTTCTGTGATTTTGCTGTGAAGAGAATGATTTTGCAATTCTTGTTTTTCTCTAAAAAACCCCCTGCCCCGCTAACTTGACGTCAAGTTAGCGGGGCAGGGGGTTTTTTAAAGAAATAGTAAAGCTGCAAAATCATTCTCTTCACAGCAAAATCACAGCAAAAAAGCTGCAAATTCCAAGCCTACTCCCAACTCGATCCGATAAAGTTGCCCCGCTAACTTGACACACATCACAAGTAACGTAAGGGAGCTAAAATATTTAATCGGCTGATTAAAAGAGCTAGCTCACGAAATTTGCAAAATGTAAGTCCCCAAGCATTCTTCGAAAAAAATGAAAACATAAAAATTTCAAATTCGAGGGATGCAATGACAACAACAAATCAATGATAAAATAATAATTCCCGTTGCTCTACGATCGCAACGAAAAAGGCTTCAACTCACTTGACTTCAAGCTGCATGAAATTGTTGTTGCGGTCGCTCGCATTGAATTTTATTTTTTGAAGTTCGTAGAAAAGTAGCGTATGCAATTGTTGTTGCAAATTTTATTGTTGTTGTTTCCTGATATTCATTTTTTGGTTTGCTTCTAAACTAGAATTGGACTGACACTTGCGAACAAGTAGCGTATTATATACGACAGGATATTTGTACTTTTTGTTGTTGTTGGCTTGTGTTTAGAAAAACTTAACATTTGAAAAAATCAAAAACTCAAGCTTTACGTTTATGACGTAAGGCTTCAAAATCAAGTTTATATGGGAGCAAGATGAAAGAATTTTTGCTCCAGGTGCACACCTCTGCTCCAGATGGAAATAAAAGGCACGAGAAGTACTAAACACAGAAAGCAACCAAATTGAATTCAGTATTCATTCGTATTATTAATTAAAAACAAAGTCAGCTAAAGGTATTTGTTTTCTCATGAGCATAAAGAAGTTTATGTCTATTTTGATGTCTACAGAGTAAAGCTTAAAGTACATATTCAATTAGCATAATTGATTTCATTTATATAATCAAATTATTCATTATATTTCGTTCTAGGATACCCATACACTCGCTAATTTGCGAAAGCATAACATTTTTTTGCTTTTAATTTGATTTAACACTAATTGGAAGTAATGTCAGTCTGTCCGCCTAGCTCTCTAAACACTCATTAGCAGCAGCAGAAGCATCCTGATACTCACAAACACACTATCTAACGGATACTTTGTATGCATTTATATGTATGTACGTATGTTAATATATTTTACTTAACATAATCTTTACAAAACCTATTATCATGTGATGCTGCTCTTATATTCGCTTACTCTCTTTCCGTGTCAACATTACTTATTGCCTTCCTTATAAAAATTCGTACGTATATTAAGTATGTATGTATATATTTTTTTTTTGTTATTTTATTTTAATTTGCATATTTTCCTTAACAAACTAAATTGGTAGCATGTCCTTGGCATTCTAACGACAGCGACAGAAAATCGGAACATTTTTCTAGTACACTATTTTCATGCTTTTTCATATGTCCTTTGTTCCTTTCATTGTTCTCGCTTTTTTTTTGCGTTGTTGCGAATACATTTGCATATTTTGTTCGATTTTCCTTTTATTAACGCATATGCATTATCACTAGTTTTCGCCTTCATTACGCTCTTTAAGGCTTTATGTACACAATAAAAATGTGACTTTTTTTTCTTTTTCATTACATTAGCAAAGGAAACAGCTAATGCAGTCCTTATAACAAGAATGCCTGGCGGTCAACTATGGATTAACTTAAATGACGAAAAAAAAGCTTTTAAGGGTGCTATTTTTGGCCTGGATAAAAATTAAATCCACTACATCGTATACAATTCTGATAAACTCTATGAGTATACCATTTAGTTCTTGATTTTTTCGATGTCGGACCTTTTCCCAATGTTATAGTATCGTATCTCGAGAGTTACTCTGGCTTTGTAGATTAATCCTGTGGATGGCGTAAACAAGATAGTCTATTTCAATGCAATTTGTATTGAAAAAATTACGGTTTTATTCAAAAGTGTCTTTGTAAACCCAATTTTAATGGCTTATATCTCGTAAAGCAGAGGTGTGCACCTGGAGCAAAAATTTTTTCATCTTGCTCCCATATAAACTTGATTTTGAAGCCTTACGTCATAAACGTAAGGCTTGAGTTTTTGATTTTTTCAAATGTTAAGTTTTTCTAAATACAAGCCAACAACAACAAAAAGTACAAATATCCTGTCGTATATAACACGCTACTTGTTCGCAAGTGTCAGTCCAATTCTAGTTTTGAAGCAAACCAAAAAATGAATATCAGGAAACAACAACAATAAAATTTGCAACAACAATTGCATACGCTACTTTTCTACGAACTTCAAAAAATAAAATTCAATGCGAGCGACCGCAACAACAATTTCATGCAGCTTGAAGTCAAGTGAGTTAAAGCCTTTTTCGTTGCGAACGTAGAGCAACGGGAATTATTATTTTATCATTGATTTGTTGTTGTCATTGCATCCCTCGAATTTGAAATTTTTGTGTTTTCATTTTTTTCGAAGAATAATTGGGGACTTACATTTTGCAAATTTCGTGAGCTAGCTCTTTTAATCAGCCGATTAAATATTTTAGCTCCCTTACGTTACTTGTGTGCACACCTCTGTCGTAAAGTAAGGAACTAATTGCAAAATAGTATAACTAAGGATTGAAGAGGCAAATTATGGCTAACCGATTTCGTTAAAAAAATTTCACTAAAGCCGAGGGAATTTAAAAAAAAAATAAGTTTCACAAAATCCCACCGGAAAACATATCTTCCTGTAAAAAAAATCATTCACATCGGGTTAATGATTCCCGAGTTATTAAGATTTTTAATAAGCCGAGGGAATTGTGAAAAAATAAGTTTCACAAGACCTCACTGGGCAACGTATCTACTAGGGATTTCAGTCCCGGGATTCCGGGATCCCGGGATCCCGGGATTCGAGCCTTTTTGCAGTCCCGAAAATCCCGGGATTAGTGCTACCAATCCCGGGATTTCTTTTCTAAGTTTTTTAGGTTAGAAAAATTGTTAGAATGTTCCAAAAATCACCAACAAAAGTCTTACAACATTATGGTTAATCTTAGATTGCAAAACGAGATGGAGTAGTCTTTTAGATATGCTGCAGCGCTTTATGATGCTTGAGAGTAGCATAAAAACAGCTTGTATTGACTTAAAGGTTTCTTTGATCCACTGTAGCGAATTTAAAATTATTAAACAATTAGCTCGTACTCTTCAACCAATCAAAATCACTATTGATATTATAAAGAAAGAAAATCTGCTTTGAGTAATATCATTTTTACTAAAAGGCACTTCAGACTAGTTCTCTTATGTTTTTCTGTATGATTTTTTCTCTGACAATTTTTTATTGTTTTTAATTTATATTGTTGAAATTGTTTTAATTTTTTATTTTTCAAACAACATTTAAAAATTTGAAAACTCCTATGACTTCTATTTTCAAATAGACTCAAATCTAATGCCAAAATAACTCATATGAGTTTTCTTCTGATAAATCATTTGTGTAATAAATGTACATTCCCACTATCAGAGTTGCCATATTTGACAACTCATACGAGTTTCTGTATGACTTCTCAGATAGTCTGAAGCGGCTTCAAGCTCGTGGAAAGGATTTTATCTGACAATTTTTAATTTTTGATAAGTCCCAATAATGACTTCTGTAAAGCTCCATCTTTAAATCGCGTTAAAGTAGAGATAAAACGTATTCTCTCTAGATTTGAAACTGAAACTTCTTGAGAAATTGAGGACAATAGCCATAGAGTTAAAGTAAACTCTTCAATAAACTTGAAAGAAAAATTAAATCTAGCTTTGAATACCACTTAAAAAAATTTGTTTTCTACAGTCTTATAATTTATCCAACGTTTTAGTGAAAGAAATTGATATATTTTGTAATGTGGTGATAGGGGTTATTTCCTCCAGAAAACTTTCGATTATCTTTCTTTAATTCAACCAACAAGTGTTGAATCAGAAAGATGCTTTTCGTGTGCAGGTTATATACGTAATAAATTTAGATCTAAATTGGATGATAAAATAATAAATGCTTTAATTTTCCTAAAATCATATTTTAATAATAATAAAACTGATTAAAACAAAAGTTAATTCTTCCAAGTCCAACACTTGTTAAAATTTTGATCTCACTATTTTATATAATTAAATATGTATGATATTTTATATATCAATAACTTAGAGCGCTATAGTCCTATCTCCACTTTTTGCGATTTTTGCAGTTATGGTATCCTTGTGGGCTTCTTTACCGAGTGGAAACCTGGGGGATGTCAAAATACCACTAAAACACCGAAATATTCGAGAATTAAGAAAAACCCTATCTCCAAACTGTAATTTTTTGAGGAGCGCTACTGTGCTATCTCTTCTGAATATTCAAATAAGTCACATTTTTAAGAAAATTTTTTAATTTTTTTCGTCTTTTCTACACCTTGATGACATTTTACATGTCGTCACTCTTAGGCCAGATTCACGAATGTGAAAATTTTTGAATTTGAGAAATTGCTATTTGAAATTTTTTTAAATATGAACATTATATGTAAATCTTGCTTTTTCGTGTAATAAACTTTGCATTTACTGTTAAACCACTTCAGATATAGCTTTCATACTTCTGGCATAACTTTATTGAACCATTTTGTACAAGAAAACCACATTAGTGCAAAACTGAAAACTGAAAACAGAAATTTTTGAAAATTTCTTGTTTTTTCCATGATTCGAAAAAAAATAATTTTTCATGTCTCTGAAATCATTTAAAGGATATGGATGAGATGTGGTATGTGTATTAAGAGTCAGGGGACAAATAATGTCTAAGGGAAAAATGGGCGGTCCCATGTCCTTCAAAAAGTATCATGCCTCTGAAACTATTTAATACACATAGATGAGTTTTGGTGCGCATATAAATTGCATCGGAACAATTTACATTCATTGGTTTAATTGGATGTGCTCTGCCCTCCATACAAAAAAAGGTATCGCAATGCACACCGGGAAATGCTAGTCGCTCATAAAATTTACTAAATGTGTCGTTTATTTGAATAGTAGTGCATTTCCAAATAATTTGTTAAATTGATTTTGTTAAAAATTAATAAAATTAGTTTTTAACACAAAATTATGTTAAAATATACTAAGGTAAAGTTATTGCATGTATAGTTTATTCAAAATCGCAGCCAATTCTAAGTATTCTTTTTGCATTTCCCAATAATTGAAAAAATGGAGATAGAACTATAGCGTTCTAAGGTATCGATATGTACTTAACTAAGCATATAATGCAGCAATAAGTAAATATTTATGAATTTTTGTTTTTTATAAAAGGCGTGAATTGCATAATAAAATGTATCTGCTTTAAGAAATTGTTCTTTTTTAAATAAAATATCTTTGTAGGGGTGTAGTAGGGGTATATAAGACAAAATATTAGGAATTTTTAATACTAAATTCTGTTCTATTTACGAAGAAAACAAAATTCATACGAATCCCGAAAAATCCCGGGATCCCGGGATTCAAAAATTTCTGATCCCGAAATCCCGGGATCGCAAAAAGTCCAAAAATTGGAATCCCTAGTACATACCCATTTTAAGCACCAAAAATGGGAAAAAATCGTTACAGAGGGTTTTAGCCTAGAAGTCTTGTTACATTGAATAAATTTATATGGTCGGTGTGCGATATTGTTTTTTATACTATAAAAAGTAAATTTTACCAAAAATTTTTTTGTGTGTTTGATTTGTTTATTATTTAAGCAATAACTATAAAAAGTTAATACAACTCAAAATTAAAAATATTTGTAACATTTTGCAAACCATTTTTTCTAAACTAATTTGAGGTCGCTGAACATGAAAAACTCAATTATATTTTTTTCCTTGCAGCCGTTCCCGAGTTATTTGATAATTTTTATTTTCGAGGTTATAGCTTCATGTACATCAATATATTTCTATGACGCCAAGTCCGATCGATTATATTTTTCCACGTTTACAAAGAGTGGTTAATGGCGCTTCTAACATGTATACTAACGATTACGTTTTGAACAAAATTGACTGAGTTATAGCAGGAAAAAGTTTGAAATTTCAAAAATTTTTGAAATTTTTCACATCAACTTCGAATGAAACATTTGGTTTTTGGCATATAATTCTTTTCAAAACTTGTTTTCTATTATTCTTATTAAATGGCACATATAATTGCCAACATTTTAAGCCTATGTTGAGCAAAATCGAATGAAATTTCCAAAAGATATTAAGGTTTTAGTGCAATAAGGAAGATGTGAGAGTTTTCGAAATGTTCGGTCTGAGTCAACAGATCCAATTTTTCAGCCTCCAAATAGGACACCCTACACTTATTGAACACTTTAATGATATTTTAAGTAACTTCTAATCATTTTCTGTAGAAGAACATTGCGGATTGTATCAAAAATATTAATATTCGAAAAAAATCTAAATTTCCCTATTGCACTAAAACCCTAATATCTTTTGGAAATTTCATTCGATTTTACTCAACATAGGCTTAAAATATTTGCAATTATATGCGCCATTTAATAAAATTACTAAAAAACAAGTATTAAAAAAAATTATGTGCCAAAAACCAAATGTTTCATTTGAAGTTGATGTGAAAAATTTCAAAAAGTTGTGCAATTTCAAACTTTTTTCTGCTATAACTCAGTCAGTTTTGTTCGGAGCATAATCATTGATATACTTGTTAGAAGCGCCATTAATCATTCTTTGTCAACGTGGAAAAATAAAATTGATCGAACTTGGCGTCATAGAAATATATTGATGTATATGAAGCTATAAACTCGAAAATATAAATTAACGAATAACTTGGGAACGGCCGCAAGGAAAAAAAAAATAATTGGGTTTTTCGTGTTCAGCGACCTCAAATTAGTTTAGAAAAAATGGTTTACAAAATGTTACAAATATTTTTAATTTTGAGTTGTATTAACTTTTTATAGTTATTGCTTAAATAATAAACAAATCAAACACACAAAAAAATTTTTGGTAAAATTTACTTTTTATAGTATAAAAAACAATATCGCATACCGACCATATAAATTCATTCAATGTAACAAGACTTCTAGGCTAAAACCCCCTGTAACGATTTTTTCCCATTTTTGGTGCTTAAAATGGGTATGTACGCAGTTTTCCGGGCGCCATTTTGAGTTTTTTCATTTTCCAACATTATATTTGGATTCAGCAATCTAGAGAACCCCGTGAATAGCATAACTTTCCATTTTTAAGCATTTTAGAACTGTTTTATTGAGTTTATCCGATTTTGAGGGCTCACGGGGGACCAAAGAAATTTTGGGGAATGGCCGGAAAAAACTAATGTGTTGGTTTTGTTTTAAATTTTATTACGAACAAAATGAGCCCTGTCGGATCAAAATCGGTGCATGTTCAACAAAATTAGAAATTAATACCTAATTTGCCTGCACTAAAAGTGAAAATAGAGTTTTTTGTGCTTTAAGGTGAGGATATCTCAAAAACCGTACAAGATATAACACTTCTGAGGCCGAATTCAGTATCTGTCTGTGGAAATATTTTTTACGAGAAAATTAACCAAGATAATTCGGAGAAAATTTGAACTTGAATGTTGAAAAACTTGGCTTAATTAAATAATCGTTGCCGAGGACAGTGACGGTAAAGCGATTTCGACCACTTCAGAGCTCCTGTGTCGTTGGCCAATGCCTTAATAACGACAGTTAGCTATGTGACATTAATTTATTATTTCATTTAAAAGTGAAATTTAAAATTTTTTTACATTGAAAATCCGGACGCGGATTCCGGTTTTTTTGAATAATAGCCCATGTAATTAAAACATGTTTAATTGTAAACCAAAAAATAGTTCATAACATTATTTATGATAATAAATTACAAATTATTAAAAAACCTCGCGTTGTCTTTCCACAGAAAAGCCAGAAGTCCCAAGTTCTAATTCTATGGAGTAGGCACAAGTGTTAAGCAGAAATTCTATGTAAAAGACATAAGGATCAGATTCTATGGAAAAGTCATGTTTGCCAAGTTGTAATCTTAAGGAAAAGAGATGTAAGTAACAAGTTGAAATTTTATGGAAAGGGTATATGTGCAAAGTTGGATTTCTATGAAAAAGATGTCAGTGTCATGTTGTTATCCTTTGGAAATCGCATACGTGTCATGTTGTAGTTCTATGGAGAAGGTGTTACTCTCAACTTATTGATTTATGGAAAAGTCATAAATTATGAGTTGTTATTCCATACAAAAGATGCATGTACCAAATTGTAGTCCTATGGAAAAGGCATGAGTGTCATAATGAGGGGATTCCTGAAAAAGTGTAAAAGCCTCGAAAACTTCATAAACTCGTAAAATTGTCGAATTTCGTTTGATTTTGACAACATTTACGAGTTTTCGAGGCTTTTAAACGTTTACAGGTAAAATTTCACAAATATCAAATAGAAATCCTATGTTTCAATGCTTGTTTAAGCTTTTTAAATAAAATTATTCTAAACATAACTCATGGTGCCATCTGTTGCTTACTTTTTTTAAACTCTACAACATTATATGGCACTTATAACTTTTGTGGTATAGTTGACAATGGTAAATACTTAGAACGTATTGAAGCAAAAAACAATGAAAGCATAATGTTGGCACCTAATGGCTTAGGTACATCCATTCTTCAGTTGTTCTTTATTTGATTCAGTTTTGCGATTTGGTGCTAGTCCTTAGATTTTTAATCAATAAAATTTAGGAGAAATACTACATTTGGCGCTTGAACATAAAAGCATTAAATCAAAACACTTTATTTAAAGTTTAAATTATTAGTTTTAATGAATATTATTGACTTTAAAGTAATTAAATAGAAAATAAAGAATGTTGAATGTACGTTTATTTAAATATGAATTTCATTGTTGAACGCGTGTTTTCTCGACCGATGCTACTCAAAAACTGATGTTTCGTCATCTCCTTTGTATTGGCGTTGCCACCTTTCTTTTAGTCGGCCTTTCCTGAAATTTCGATGCGTCCTCGTATCGCTGATTTTATTCTTCATCACTGGAATCGTCGGAATCTAACGTAGGTAGTTTACCGTATGGCTTTAATTTATCCGAGGCATAGACAGATGAATAATGCCGCTGTTTTCTGCGAGAACCTGGTATGTCCTCAACCACATATCGATCTCGATCCAAAATTTTGGCGACAAGGAACGATCCTTTGTATTTTGGCTCAAGTTTTCTTGACGTTCCGGAGGAGGCTGGTTCATTCTCAGCTAAGACCAGATCACCTTCTTCGAATTTTGTTGGCTTGGAATGAGTCTTGTCGTATCGTTGCTTTGCTTTAGCCCTTTCTATACCAATTCTTTTAGCTGCTTCATTTCGAATTTCTTGCAGATCTTCTGGTTCTACCACGTCGTTTACTTGTAGAGCAAGTATGAGTTTATTTTTCAGGATGTCTCGAGGATGAAAACCAAACATAAGCTCTTGCGGAGTTTTTGTTGTTGTTTTGTTTCGCATACTGTTGATTGACCATTGCACGTTTCGCAAATTTTCATCCCATCGTTTGGTAATAACATGGATAAAATTGTACGGTTTGTTCTCTCTGCATGACCGTTAGCGCGTGGAGTGCGTACGGCATTCAAAATATGTTTGATGTCGTTCTCCTTACAGTACTTTTGAAAATCCTTAGATGTGAAGGCGGTGCCTCGATCACTAACTATCCGCCCTGGTACACCAAAATAGCTACTTACGTCATTCAAAACTGCAAGAACGTGTTTAGTGGCTGTGCTCTTCACTGCCCGTAGAATGGTGAACTTGGTAAAGGAATCAACAAGTGTCAGAATATGTTCGTTGCGTTTACTACTTCTAGGGAATGGTCCTAAATGGTCGAGATGGATCGTTTTAAACGGAATTGGATCAACATCATCGTAATGGTATTCACCTTCTTTTTTTCCTCCTGGGACTTTGTTATATGCACATTCTATGCATGACGTCACAAATGACTTTATATAATTCCTCATTCTAGGAAACCAAAAATTTCGTTTCACTTTCTCCATCGTTTTATCCACGCTTACATGTTCGGCTTTATCGTGACAATTGTATACAATTCTCCAACGCAGAGATTTAGGTACAACCCATTGTTTAACACCATTGTTTTTAAAATAAAGTCGCCCTTCGTCTTCTACATATTCTTTTGCTGTTTTTTTATCTTTCGCACGTAGTTTTTCAATTATCTGCTTAATTTTCGTGTCTTGGAGCTGCATACTAAAAATCCAATCTCCTTGTTCGAGTTCCGCCTTGTCAATACGAAGCGAAGCTGTATCCACTTCGCGTGGCTGTTCACTGGCGTTACGGCTTATTGCGTCCACATGTAACATCCGCTGTCCCGGGCGATGCTCGATAGTGACGTCAAAGTCTTGCACACGTAGCCACCACCGTGCAATTCTAGGTATTAGCTCTTTTTTTTGCATCGTAGCTTTGATCGCGCTGCAGTCAGTGATGATTTTAATTGTTTTTCCATCAACGTAATATCTAAATCGCTCCAGGCTTTCTACTACAGCCAAGGTTTCGATTTCGTAGCTGTGGTAGTTTTTCTCATCGTCGCTCGTCGACCTACTAGAATATGCAACTGGTTTCCAATTGTTTTTATCCTTTTGCATGAGAACACCTGCCAATCCTGCAGAGCTTGCGTCCGTATGTATCTCGTGGTCAGCAAATACACAGTATGAAGTAATAACTGGTTTCTTCGTTAGAATGTCCTTTAACTCGTCCATCGCTGCATCTTGTTCATTTGTCCATCTAAACGGTTGATCTTTGCGCAAAAGTTTCCGCAACGGCTCAGAAATTTCTACATACCGAGGCACGAATTTTCGGAAATAACCCGTCAAACCCAAAAACTGGCGAACTTCTGTCAGACAGGTTGGAGTTTGAAAATTTCGCACAGCCATCGTTTTGATCGACCCTGGGCTTATCCCTTCAGGTGACAATTCGTGTCCTAAGAATTCGACAGTTCGTTTAAGGAATACTCATTTTCGCAGATTTAGAGTTAGCTTTGACTCACGGAGGACAAAAAGAATGCGATTTAATTTTTCTAGCATTTCTGGGAACGTTTGGCTACCTATCAGAATGTCATCCATATAATGCAGCATATCTCCGGTTTGTGTTCGGTCTTTAATTTTTACCATTAAACGTTGAAAAACCGCTGGTGCGTTCTTCAGTCCGAAAGGCATTCTTTTAAATTCGTAAAGTCCGTCCGTCGTCACAAAAGCTGTGTATTTTCCACTATTAGGTTCTATTGGTATTTGGTAATACCCGCTGTTTAAATCGAGTGTCGTAAAGTATTTATACTGGGCTGCTTCCTGCAAACGTTCCTCAATGTTTGGCATAGGGTATATCTCTTTTTTGAGTTGCTGATTCAAACGTCTGTAGTCTACACATAGGCGGTCTTGTCCATTCTTTTTTTTCACGAGAATTATTGGGCTTGAATATTCTGACTCAGAGGGTGTTATGATATCGTTTGTTATAAGTTCGTCGATCATTTCTGCTACCATTGCTTTTTTCGGTTCAGGTATTCGGTAAGGTCTTTGGGTAATCGGTTCAGTGCTATTCACCTCGATCTTCATTTCAATAAGGTCTGTTTTTCCAATATCACTCATTCCGTCAGCAAATACGTCTCGATTTTCGTTTAATAGTCGTAGTAAATCATTACGTGCATTTTCGTCTTCTATATCACAACTTATGTCATCAATCGTTATCAAAGGTTTTCCGTCGGTGTTGCAGACTTTTATAGTTTTTAAATTATAATAAAAATTTACCTCACCATTTTTTATCGTTGCATGTATATCTTCGTTAGAAAACAGCTCGTGACCGAGGAGTACATCACACGGCAACAAATCATCTTCAACAGCGTATAAATCTATTTTCAGCATCACTTCATCGATTTGTAAATTAACCGCTATTTTTTCGTTCGTAAATCGCGTTCCTCTACAAATACCTTTAATTCGCATATTACACACGTCAATTTTGCAATTTAGATCTTTTAACAGTGACCTACGAATTATATGGCAATCACTTCCACTATCAATGTATGCGACTAATATTTTGCCATTAATGTTCACAATTTTTTCGAACAAATCTTTCTTATTGACACACTGAATTTTTTTTACCGACGCACTTTTCCCACAATTTTCGGGTTCACCGCGTGGATGCACTTTTTGACAGTCTTTGCAACGACTACGACGCTGAGGTTTCGGACAGTTGGTAGAAATGTGACCCTTTTCCGAACAATTAAAACACGTGATCACTTTTTCATTTTTCGTAGGATTTTGGGTAGTTTTTGCTTCATGTATTTTTGAATAACTCGGGTTATTCAAACTTCGCGACACTACCGGCAAGTTTTTTAAATATTCGTCAAGAGTTTCTCGCATGTCTTTCATTGTATCAAATTTTAACACGGCAATCGCTGTTTGCAGTTCACGATATTTTAATCCTTCTCGCGTATATTTTATTACTGCCTGCTCGCTTAAGTTAAACCGTTTTCCCAAGGCACCCATACGGAAACAATAGTCAACTACTTTTTCACCTTGTTTGCGAGTGGCATTACTCATTTTGAAATTTATGTCTGCTTCGTCAAGCTTCACCCCAAACTCATTGACTAAAGCTATCGAAAAATCATTCCAATTGGACAACAGGTTTTGTGAACCATCTAACCATAATCGAGCTACGCCTTTCATTTTACTATAAACGGCCAAAAGGATACACTTTTCTTCCCAGTCATAAGCACTAATTGCACTATTCACACGTTGGACGAACTGTTCCGCAGTTATAGAGAGCTCATTTGTCGGGTCAAATTCCGGAATCGTTTCAGATATTTCTTTCACCGAGTATTTATTTCGAGCAACCGTAGCGTTTGAAATTTCGTGTTGAGGAGCAACTACGGGAGTGCTTGATGAAGCTGGAGGTGTGTTTCCAGAAACATTTACACCCGCGATAGCGGTCATAACATCAGATAACAAATTCTTTAGTTCATTAATTTGATCCTGCATCGAGGAAACTGTAACTACTTCCACTTCATCTGTACCCAAATGATCAGTCAAACGTTGTACCAATTCATTTTTTGTACCTGACGTTTATAACTCGTTTTCGCGAAGCACATCTTTTAGCTGCTGAATATTCATCGACGCTAATTTTACCATTTTGTTGAACAGAACCGTTTAATTTCCAATATTTTTTTCAAATTCTATAGCACACCGCTGCTGTGCTCGTAAAGAAAAATTCGTTTTGTTTTCCACTGAAAACTAACCGCGACGTTTGCTTTTATTTTTTTTGTTTGTTTTGTTCTGCTTACGCTCGTTGACGTTTATCGACCGATCGTTTTGTTTACGTTTCTCGTTTATCGACAGACAGTTCGTTTCTTTTAACACACGTTTTTGCGTTTTCGTTTATAATTCGTTTTATTCGTTATTTCACTTTCGTTTTGTTAATTCCTTTCGTTAATTTTTTTTATTCGTTCGTTTGGTTTAATGGGAAGCCATTTTGTTTCCTCATGTACATATGTTTCTACAAGACGCTTCGCGAAAATTCTAAATTTCGTTGATTTTTTCAAGGTTAAAACTTCTAATTGCCGATTTTTTCCATTTTTATATTTTGTTGCAAAATGCATACAGCATATTTCGTAAACTGATTTTAACAACAATTTCCTCACTACGACACTTTCTTATCAGATGGCAAATAATTGAATTTCAGCTAAATTCAATTTCGCTTCACACAAATATGGATTTCGTTTATCCCACTTCTGAACTAAAAGCATTAAATCAAAACACTTTATTTAAAGTTTAAATTATTAGTTTTAATGAATATTATTGACTTTAAAGTAATTTAATAGAAAATAAAGAATGTTGAATGTACGTTTATTTAAATATGAATTTCATTGTTGAACGCGTGTTTTCTCGACCGATGCTACTCAAAAACTGATGTTTCGTCATCTCCTTTGTATTGGCGTTGCCACCTTTCTTTTAAACACTTTGAACGTTGTTTAACGCCCCCAAAAAGTGGTCCTTAGCAGTTTTTTTTTATCTAAAAACGGCCATGTTCACATTCTACATATATAATCGCATGTACATACGTATGTATGCAATAACAAACACTTTTGCATAGAACGTGACCTAATTAATAAAAGCTGTCGTAGTATGGTGGTAAATTAAAGCGAATGTAAATGTGAGAGTGCAGGTATGTATGTATGAGCGAGCACAGCGTTTTATACAATACAAAATACGGTGTTTTTTATATTTTTTTACTACGAAAAACATCTGCATGTGAAACATAGAATACAATGTTATTTATATTTTTTTTATGAACGAAATGAATCTGTACAGTTCATGAAAGCTGATTTCAATAGAATTGATCAAACCACATTTTGTCGCAGAAGGGATCAAGATAAAACCCCTCTATTAATTTTCCGTTATTCACGTATTTCTTGTTCCAATTATACTGTCCGACAATTTGAATCTTTTCATAAAACACATGAGAAAATCCAAAAAATTCTTAAAGTAGGCATTAAAAAAAATACCCGTGTCTCGTCGTTTTTCTCCAGCATGTCAGTTTTTTTTAAATAGATTTTTGAAGTTTTTTAATCCACTGTATATGAAAAAACAAAAATAACACATTCTTGTGTTTTCAATGAATTTAACTTTATGATCCTATTTATGTGTTCAGTAAGCTTATGCAGGATATTACGTGAAATATTTTTGAAGAGCCCCACATGTGGCTCATTTTGACCCTTTCCTTAAGAAGCTACAAAAATGACACATAAAAGAGGGGAATATTGAGTCAGAATATACTACAGAAATATTTGCTATAAAATTTCACTGTTAGTTGTTGAACACTTAAAAGTCGAAATTTTATCCCGAAATCCAAAAAATCGTTAAAATCAATTAGGATTTTCCACCTAATATATTTATTACTTCCCTGTCACGCTTTCCTTTAGTTTTAAAAATTTTTCGCCTCTGATAACTCTTAGTCAAATTTTTCATAGAAAATTTTTGCAGAATTCTTTAACCCATTGTAGCCTAGTTTTTAGAAAAAGATGTCAAAAAGGAGCCTTAAAACAGGATACAATGGGTTAATATGTTCTAAGAAAATAATCCGTGTGTGATTTCGTTATGATCTTGTGAGAACGAGTTTTATCCAAAATGTAGTTTTAGAGTTTTACATTGGGTGAAATTTGGAAAATATTGATTGCAAGAAGTCCTAATTGATTTGAACGATTTTTTGGGTTTCGGGATAAAATTTTGACTTTTTGGTGTTTAGCAACTAGTACTGAAATGTTATAGCAAATATTTCTGTAGTACATACTGACTCAATATTCCCCTGTTTTAGGTGTCGTTTTTGTACCTTTTTAAGAAAAGAGTCAAAGTGATCCACATGTGAGGGTCTTAGAGGGTTAAAATTTTCTACAAAAATATTCCTCGTAATATCTTGCATAAGTTTACTAAACACATGATACATCTCAGATGTAAGGATCATATAGTTAAATTCATCGATTTAACACGTTATTTTTGCTTTTTCATGTACAGTGGATTAAAAAACTTCAAAAATCGATTAAACAAAATCTGACGTGCTGGAGAAAAACGACGAGATACTGGTATTGTTTTTTAGCACACTGTGGTAAACTGATTTTCAAGATAGCGGCTTTGGATACTGTCATGTTTGAAAACTTATAGCTCCTCGGCTTTTAAACTGATTTTAATGAAAATTTTCAGGGTTTCTGGGAAAAAAATTTATTTTTGGTCGAAAAAAACGTTTTTCCTTTTCAAAGCCATTTTTATTTTTTTAAAAATATTTTTATTTAAAAGTAAATTTTATTACAATTACTTTTCAGCTCTCAAAATTGTGGTAAGTTTTACGGTTATCAAGTTATGAGTTTTTGAAGTTGTATAATGTTGTGTTTATCATGAGTCGCTAGTGCGCGTGCGCTACCAGACGGTAATTTTTTTTCAGTGAACCTTAGTGAAATTTTTCATAGAATTTTTTGTCGAATATTTTAACCCATTATAACCCAGTTTTTGGATAAAGGGATCAAAAAGACCCATTAAAACGGGATAAAATTGGTTAAGATGTTCTAGAATATTGTTGATTGTTTGATTTCATGTTAACCATTTGGATTATGTTGATTGAATTTTGCATTATTATTACATTTTTTGTGCATTATTTTTAAGTTTTAATCATTTTTGTCTTTGGTGAATCCTAGTGAAATTGTCCTTCGAAATTTAAATATCATTTGTATCAAAATAAGAGCGCGTCTTATTCAATTAATAAAACTTTACTAAAAAAAAGTTTTACTCCATAACTTAAACAACAAGTCCACAGTATTCAATTAAAATTATTATTTTAGATTTTGCGAGCAACTTACATCCTTTCTTGCATCCACATTGACCATTTTTATTAATTGAACCGTTTTCAGCATTTTCCAGCACTTTTCTAATGGCTTTCATATTTTCTCTCTGAATATTTATTTCTTTTTGAAAATATAGCAAGTGCACACATAAGCATACAAACAAATGTCCACACATGTCTGATCCCAAGAGGAAAAATTTCTATCGCTTCTGATCCAAGCACTTCAAAAGTGATTGTTCCTATAGAAATTTAGAAGCACTTTCACAATGATTTTTTATAAGGCTGCAGTAAGAACAACATGGGTTCGAACCTAGCGCGGGTGATTTTTTTTCCTTTTTTTATTTATTTTTTTTTTTTTATTAAAATATTTTTTATTCAATCTTTTTTTGTTTGGCTTTTCTTTTTTCCTTCCTCTTATTTATTTACTTTTGCTTAATTGAATTAAAACTGATTGCGCAACGATTCTATGTAAGGCTGTAGGAGCATTCGTATGTCAAATTCTGTTTGGACAACATTTGCTTAATATACAAATTTAATAGCGGTCTAAAGAGTTGGTAAATGTCATTAAAAATAATCTGTTTCTATCTATCACACGGATGGTCGTGGATACAAATTCTGGTGCGCTTTCCGCAGCATTACAAATAAGCGCTTCAAAAACCCTTTTTTTGGTAAGGCTGCGGTAAGCTTTTTCTCGCTTAAATCTTATGGCAAGCAACGTTAAAAAGAAAGAATAGTACTGACGGAGCGGAAGCGCTTATTGGTGAAAAAGATGCACTTCAGAAGGGTTTTTGAAGCACTTATTTTCCCCTTTGGATATGATAACACATACATAAGAAAGTATGCATGTAGGTAAACTCATACATACATACATTTATTGTATGTTTATTTTGAAGCTGTCGTGCACGTTTTTCAGAGAATTGCTTTGTTGGAGTTCTCCTTGCCTTAGCACAAATATTTAATTAAGTTGAAAAATTATCATTGCATACTTTTATGCTCATCGCCTTTCGTATGTACATACTAGGGATTTCAGTCCGGAATCCCAGGACTATGGGATCCCCGCCATTTAAAGTCCCGTAAATCACGGAATTCACATCAGTTAATCCCGGAATTTTCGAAATTCTTTTTTAAGACTTTTTAATAAGTTTTCTCATTTTTATTTAACCTCAATACGAATCGGTGTATACGGCAGAAGAGAACTCAGACGATGAATATTCATACGATTGTAGTGAACGCAGCAGTAAACTTAAAAGAAACTAGTAAGGGTGTAAATTTTGGCCTGGCCAAAAAATAAATACCCTACACTGCAGTATTTTGAAAATTTTGCTTATATGAGAGGTGCCACGCCCTCTTGTCCGAGTACACCCAGTTTTTGTTCAGAGCTTGCATTTATAGTTTTTAGTGTCAGAGTGAAATTTAGTTGGATTATCTCAAAAAACTTTTTCAGTATAGCATTTTGAAACTTTTGCTTACATGGGAGGTGCCACGCCCCCTTGTACGATTTCAACCAATTTTTGCTGAGAGCTTTCATTTATAATTTTTAATGTCTGAGTCGAAGTTGGTTCGAATATCTCAAAAAACGCTTTCAGTATAGCGTTTTGAAGCTTTTGCTTGTATGGGAGGTGCCACGCCCTCTTGTCCGAATTCGCTCAGTTTTTTATCAGAGCTTGCGCTTACAATTTGTAGTACTTATGTGTATTGTGGTTGCATTGTCGTGAAAAATACTCCTAAAATTGCATTTTGAATATAATTTTTGTATGGGCGGTAGGCGTGTCTGTTGACCGATTTTGCTCATTTTCAATCCCCCGAGCTAACTTTGACGACGGAGGCAGTGTACTAAATTTCATTGAATTATCTTGCTCAGTTTTCCCAAAAAGTGTATTTCAACACACAGCCAGCCACCCAGCCAGCCACCCAGCCAGCCACCCAGCCAGCCACCCAGCCAGCCAGCCAGCCACCCAGCCAGCCAGACAGACGGACATGGCTATATCGACTCAGGAGGTGACGCTGATCAAGAATATATATACTTTTCTATATCTACCACGCCTCCTTCTCTGCGTTACAAACGGAAGGACAAAGTGAATATACCCTGGGTGTAGGGTATAAAAATAATTGAATAACGCTTCAGAAAATTTGCTTCCTAGAAAGGGCGACTTCCTAAACGTCCGTTGCTTTGTGTTGAAACTGCATTTTCGTTAAAAAAATGTCGCATAATTTTAGGAGCTTATTTTTTTACTGCATCATTTTGCATTTCATAACGCCTAACTACAAATCGTTGACAATGCATACACAGTAAAAGTGATAGTTTACTTTTGATTCCATTCGGTATTGATTTTAAACTGCTTTGGTATTAAATTCAAAATTTATTCCAAAAAAGGTTGAAATTTATTCAGGTAGGTTTTAATTTTATCACAAAAAATATTTACTTTTAAACCATTTAGTTTTTTCAATTTTTTAATACCAAAGTGGCTTAAAAACAATCCTAAAATAACTTTAAATTCAAAAAACTAATCATTTTTAGTTTTAAAATAAGTCCAAGAAAAGTATTAAAATATTCTCTGCGCCAATTTTAATATTTTTGGTTTGAAACTAATGCCATCAAAGTTTTAATTTAGCTTGGAGAGACTTTTTAGTTTCAAAATTTGAAAAACTTTATTTATCAAAAGAGCATAAAAAAAAGAACGAGAACAAAATGACAAAAAAAAAATTTTCTTTTTCAATTGTTTAAATACAAATTTCACACAACTACGTCAATACGTTTGATAGCCGAGTGAGCTAAAGACTTCGTAATTTATGTACACAAGATGTTGTACCCTTGGTTCGAATCTAAGTATGGATGGCTTGTTTTTTTTTTTTTCAATTAAATTAAAATTTTTTTTTTTTCATTTATCCGTCGCGACGTTTTGATAACAGAAATTGATATATTTTCTAATAGTGGCGATATGGGTTATTTCCGCCAAAAAACATTCACTTAAATTATCTTTTATCAATTCAACCAACGAGTGTTGATTCAGAAAAATGCTTCTTGTCTGCAGGTACAGATTACATGTCAAAACTACAAATGTTAGGTTTCTTAAAATCATATTTTAATAATAATAAAAATGATTAACAGAAAAGTTGATTCTCTCAAATTAAAACTTTGATCCCACTATATTATGTAATTTTAATATACATATATGATATTTGATATATGTATTAAACTTAGCATGGAATGCAAAAATGTACCTTTATGTTTGTTTTTGTTTTATGTTTTTGAAATAAAAAAGTATTTATGAATTTTTAGTTTTTAAAAAAGGCGTGAATTGCTTAATAAAATGTACCTGTCTTAAAACATTGTTTTTTAATATTTTTGACACCATTGTATATTTTATGACCTCTTTAATGTCAAATTAAATAAATTAAACTGGCCTAAATCCAGTTTACTTTTTTAATTTATTTTTGACACTTTATAAAGAGAACATCTTTGTAGGGTTATTATAAGATGAAATATTGGGAAATTTTTATATTGAATTTCTGCTTTATTTAAGTAGAAAAACAAAATTCATACAAATGCCGAAAAATCCTGGGATTAAAATTGCTGATCCCGAAAATCCCGGAATCGCAAAAAAGTCCAAAAATTGGAATCCCTAGTACATACGTGCATGTATGTACATGCAATTCCAATTTTCAAAAATGACTTATTATTGAAGGACAATTGTTTTTACATGTGAGAATGTGTGTGGGATATACATACATATACTTTTTATTTATTTTTTTCATAATATTGCGGCTATCAAGGGACAATAAATTGCATATTTCTACACTTTATTGCTAAGTTCAAATTCTTGTTGTGGGATCACAATTAAACTTTTTGGCATTTTTGAAAAGTTTATAAATTTTAGTTTTAAAGTTTTAATATTTGTTCAAAAACGAAGATAAATAAATAAATCATTGGTTAATAAATACTTCGTGTTAAAGTTCGTTCGCTTAGTTGAATAGTAATTTTATTTAATACTTTGGGCAGCGAAACATAAAACTTTCAAATATTTAACATCGACTATCTATTGTTAAAATTTACCACAGTGTTCGAGTTCTTCACAAACTCACGCTCCCCTTCAAAAGACAAAAAAAAAAATTAAACCATTAACCATTTTTCACATAAAAATGTACTTCTTATTCAAAAATGATTACAAATTAATATTACAAAAAAGAGGTCATTGGGTTGTTTTAAAATCCAGTTTACCAGCCATGTTCTGAAATTTTAGGTGTTTCAGAATCCAATAATACGAAATTTTGAATGTGATCTCGATAACTTTTTTTGTTTATTTGCGGTTGCTGAATCCAAATTTGGCAGCTATTATTCTCTATCAGATCTGGGATCCGAGTTTTCCTTTGTCATCAGATTGGAACCAATAGCCTATTTTATTTGTTAAAATGCAAACCCGATTCCATCTTACTCATCGAAATGAAAACACATTAAATTTTATTTAATCTCGATTCTGAAGAAAATTGGATGCCAGAACGTGGCTGTATTTAAAGCTTTAAGATCATCAAAATTCTGTACCACAACAAATTTCGCTCAGACACAGTGAATTCAGACAAAAGGTCAAGGCACTTGTGAGAAAAAAATTTTAAATGCTGCGGTGTAGGGTATTTGTTTTTTTGCCAAGCAAACTTACATACTTGCCACCATTTTTTTTTTGTACGTCTCATCGTTTGGGAGTTATCACAATAAGGTGGTCCATTTTTTAAGAAGTTTGAAATTTATATTCTCCACATGCTCCATCATGCACCAATCATGATAATTAATATCGCTTCCAAATTTCAGCCAAATTGCACCATATTTAGAGGTCGCTCTGATTTGCGACTTTCATGTTTGATTTACATGGGACTTGTATGGAAAAGGAAAGCGATGGCGTTTTCAGTTTTTCTCTATGATGTGACAATTTTGATAAACCCTTACTTCAAAATGCAAAAAAGGCCTTTTTTTAACCATAATTCATTATACAAAAATCTTCATGATTCTTGGTTTGTACAAAAAGAGCATAACTAAAGATCTTTTAAAAAAGTTATTTAGTCGCTTTCTTTTTCATACAAATCCTAAGTATATAAATAAAAGTCGCAAATCAGATCGACATCTAAATGACACGCTATAGTAAAAGTGGGATAAAAAAACATTGAGAGTAAATCTGGTTTAAACTTTTTTTACGCATAAAAGTGGGTTATCTGATCAGTTAAGGAGTAAAAACGAGACAACTTTTGTTTAGAGTAAAAACGATTTAGAAAATTTATACAGGCAAAAACGGCATATCTTTTTAAACCGGTTTTACTCGCAAAAAATATATAACCAATTTTTACTCGTAGGTTTTTTCTAACCCACACTCAAAAAAATGCTCTGGAAAAATTGATTTTCAAATAGCACAAAGTGATAATAATCTCACGAAAAATTACGGTTTGTTTCAGTAATTCAATTACTTTCCTGAATTCTCATGAAAAAGTAATGGCAAGAAAGTAAAATATACGGTTTAATCTTCAAAAAGTACAGAAATAAACAGTGAAAACTATTGAATAGAGAAGTAAAAATTTGTCGCATGAAAAAATACAAGCGAGCTCTGCAATATTTGCTTAGAATACATCTATATATAAATACGTGAACAGTTTTTTTTGCGCCCCTTTTGCGAGCTAACCATTTAACCGATTTTGGATGTTTTTTTTTTATATGATAGGTACTGTGGTGTAGAATCCACGAATCCAAAAATTATCCTCATAAGTTGCCATTAAGGCATTTAAAAACAGGATCAAAGTTTCCCATATAATTACAACAACAACAGCACCCGCAGTGTTATGCTGTGTTGATGAGAAAATGAATGAGACAGTGGAGTGAGAGAAATTTTGTTGTTGTTGTTTTTCTCTTGCTTGCACGTAACCTGTTTCGTTGCGCTCTGTCGACATTCTGCACCGATATTTTGGATGTTTTTCGATACATTTGGACTTTTACCGATATTTTGGATGATTTTCGATACTTTTGGACTTTTACCGATATTTTGGATGTTTCTCGATACTTCTCGATATTTTGGATGTTTCTCGATGCTTTTGGACTTTTACCGATATGTTGGATGTTTTTCGATTCTTTTGGACTTTTATCGATATTTTGGATGTTTCTCGATACTTTCGGACTTTTACCGATATTTTGGATGTTTCTCGATGCTTTTGGACTTTTACCAATATTTTGGATGTTTTTCGATACTTTTGGACTTTTACCGATATTTCGGATGTGTATCGCTACTTTTGGACTTTTATCGATATGTTTCTCGATACTTTTGCACTTTTATCGATATTTTGGATGTTTTTCGATACTTTTGAACTTTTATCGATATTTTTGATGTTTCTCGATACTTTTAGACTTTTATCGATATTTTGGATGTTTCTCGATACTTTTGGACTTTTACCGATATTTTGGATGTTTCTTGATGCTTTTGGACTTTTACCGATATTTTGGATGTTTTTCGATACTTTTGGACTTTTACCGATATTTTAGATGTTTCTCGATACTTTTGGATTTTTTTCGATATTTTGGATGTTTCTCGATAATTTTGGACTTCTACCGATATTTTGGATATTTCTCAATACTTCTCGATATTTTGGATGTTTCTCGATACTTCTCGATATTTTGGATGTTTCTCGATGCTTTTGGACTTTTACCGATATTTTGGATGTTTCTCGATAGTTTTGGACTTTTACCGATATTTTGGATGTTTTTCGATACTTTTGGACTTTCACCGATATTTTGGATGTTTCTCGATACTTTTGGACTTTTATCGATATTTTGGATGTTTCTCGAAAGTTTTGCACTTTTATCGATAGTTTGGATGTTTTTCGATACCTTTGAACTTTTATCAATATTTTGGATGTTTCTCGATACTCTTGAACTTTTATCGATATTTTGGATATTTCTCGATACTTTTGGACTTTTACCGATAATTTGGATGTTTCTCGATACTTTTGGACTTTTACTGATATTTTGGATGTTTCTCGATGCTTTTGGACTTTTACCGATATTTTGGATGTTTTCCGATACTTTTGGACTTTTACCGATATTTTAGATGTTTCAAGATACTTTTGGATTTTTATCGATATTTTGGATGTTTCTCGATGTTTTTGGACTTTTATCGATATTTTGGATGTTTCTCGATACTTCTCGATATTTTAGATGTTTCTCGATGCTTTTGGACTTTTACCGATATACATACCGACGTTTGTTGATACTTTTGAGATCTTTTCGATATTTTGGATGTTTTCCGATATTTTTTGGAATAAGCACTACACCAATTTTTATGTTATTCGTTTTTAAGATATACTGAGCCTGCTGCATATAAAAAGTGTTGCTACGTTTAATAAATACTCAAAGTTCTGGCTTTCTTTTTTACCAAACGGTACTCGGAAAAAGTGTATCTATCTCAAAGTAAAAGGCAAAATTTTGGCCACCGGCGATACTAGTTTCAAAAATCGCCACGTCGATCTTCTGAGTAAAGGGAATTACATTATATGCATTTTTCATCTTTTTTTCCTTTGTAGTTAACGAATTACAAATAATGACCATCAGAATCGTCATGAAATCTGCAGCTAGATTCCCCATCTGAAAAAGATGATAAATACATTTGTTTTTGAGGCTTTTTTCTTTGGTGGTCTATATTACCCACAGCACGTGTTGGTGAAATAAATGGTTTTTTTATCAAAAACTCTTTTGGTTAATGAACTTATTTGTGCTAATAAATTATAAATGGTATTCACTGACTTTATATAATTAACCATTTATTTAAAAACGCGATGTCTTTTAAGTGAAATAATGAAATATACTCATTAGAAAAAAATCATCACTGATCTTTTTTTAGAAAAAACAACTTTACAGAAACATGCGACTTCACCGAACGCTAAAATCGCCCTATAAGCTTTAGGTATTAGCGTTAAGTTTGAACATGAATAACGGTAAATCCTATGTATGCAGTGGGAAATAACCGTGGGGTCCATAGTATCCACGTAGTCCATATTTCCCTCCCTTACCCTACTGGTTGAGATTGTAAAAAATTTTTTTTCAAAAATAATATAAATTAAGCAATAAGCTATAGAAATGAAAGTGCTACAGTAGCTCAGTAGATAGAGCGTCGCAGAGTGCGAAATTTTCAGAGTCTAGCGGAACTTGATTCATATCTCAGCACATATAGCAGTTATAGTTATGAAACTTAATACTTGGATATATATTTAATTGGCAAAACACCATGCAAAAATTAAGGGGGATCAGACAAGGGGTTATTATACCCCCCATATAAGGAAATGCTTAAAACGTTGTATTTCTGCTCCCATACTAGATATCGCTATGAAACTTGATAGACATAACCATTTTCTTATCAAAACACCATAAAAAATGAAGGGGGTAACCAAAGGGGCATTTGCTGTTTCTTGCATTTTTATTCAGAAATGCTTCTAAATTTCGAGAGGATTCCCTCTATCTATTTTGTATATTATAAGCTAGCGTACGAATAGTTACCTTAAAACTATAGAAAGTGTCAGATGTTAGTGTTGGTGAGCCTATTTTTTCCAAAACAAAACCAATGATGGCGTCCGATGTCGAATTTTCATGAAATTTCGGTGTTATACGAAATTTCCAAAGACATTCTGGAAAAGGTTTAGTTTAAAAGAGGATCGCAAAATATCGCAGAAAATGTTTTGTGTTTACAGTAAAGGATAAACCTACCTTTTAAATTTTGTAAGTTTCAGAATGGCAATTTGTGGTAACACCTTTTAAAGTATCGAATGAAGTTGAAAATGTAAATCTTATGAACTTCTTCTTGCAATTATTTGGATGCCAGTAAGTGACAATTTTATTAAAAAATAAATGAAAAAATTTTCGCGCCCTACCGACTTACCGTTTTTATGTACCAATCTATAAACTAAAACAAATCGAAAAGCTTTCTATAGTCAAAAAGTATGAATGAATAAGTAATGCAAGTTTCAGGTGCATTTTGCAGTTGTTTCGCAGGGTTATTCACCAAACTGAGTATGAGGTTTTTGAGGTCTGATATTAAGCTACCGAAATTACTAATAATCTGATGCGTTTTATGTATTTCAAAAATTGAATAAAGTTCCGCTAAACATCCCAAATTTCGCACTGTGCGTCGCCTAGAAACACAAAGGTCTTAAGTACGACACACATCCGCGCGATTTAAGGCAAAAAACTTTTTTCTATAGGATTTTGATGGGAGGTATCTCATTTTCTTCAGGAACTTACGCTGATGTCAAATTTGAAAGAAGTTTTGAAATCCCAACGACAGTTTTTTTTTAAGTCGGGTAAAGTGATTTTTCAGTACAAAATTTTTGACCATATTTTTTTATAGACCAAAATTTTGAAAACAGAGGCCTAAGAAAGAAATGTAAACCGCAAACGTTATTCTACAGATTTTTCCTTATCATTTGATATTAAGAACATAAAAATGTAACTGCCGTAGAAAAAGTTATAACCTTTTGAAAATGAGAGTGTTTTTTTGGTAGTTTGCACACTAAAATCTTTATATGCCAGGTAGGAAAAAATTTAAATCGAACTGTTCTGAACTAAAAAAAAAGGTGTCAAATTACTCCTGAGCACTTACTAAATAAGACAAAAAAGTTTTGAAAAAAAGTTCATCGACTACTGTTTGAAAAAGGTCGAAAAACGGTACATTTGTTAAAAAGCACAACAAAACACAAATAGTCATTTTCGATTTTTTATTAGAGGTGAATTTGAATCTGGTCCCAGAACTACTCTATCACCTCCATGGGTTCCATCATCTACCTGGTTTTTTTAAAAACAAACAGATACTTAGCAAACATGGGCGAAGAAGGGTTGGAGTCATTGCACTCTAGCTTTGGACAATTTTGCAAGCAGATAAAGCGAGGAGATAAACAACAAGTTCTTAAATATGCCGCTAAAAAGTACGCTATAAAAGTTTTGTTGTTTGACCTAGGGTATCGTGTTTTTTATAATTTAGGTTACAATATCTCAAAAACTATACGTGAAAAAGCAGTTCTGGGACCAGATTCAAATTCATCACTAATGAAAACGTCGAAAATGACTATTTGTGTTTTGTTTTGTTGTGCTTTTTAACAAATATACCGTTTTTCGACCTTTTTCAAACAGTAGTCGATGAACTTTTTTTCAAAACTTTTTTGTCTTATTTAGTAAGTGCTCAGGAGTAATTTGACACCTTTTTTTTAGTTCACAACAGTTCGATTTAAATTTTTTCCTACCTGGCATATATAGATTTTAGTGTGCAAACTACCAAAAAAACACTCTCATTTTCAAAAGGTTATAACTTTTCCTACGGCAGTTACATTTTTATGTTCTTAATATCAAATGATAGGGAAAAATCTGTAGAATAACGTTTGCGGCTTACATTTTTTTCTTAGGCCTCTGTTTTTAAAATTTTGGTCTTTAAAAAAATATGTTCAAAAATTTTGTACTGAAAAATCACTTTACCCGACTTAAAAAAAAAACTGTCGTTGGGATTTTAAAAATTCTTTCAAATTTGACATCAGCGTAAGTTCCTGAAGAAAATGAGATACCTCTCATCAAAATCCTATAGAAAACGCATTTCGCGCCGACGTGCGACACCATCAACTTAAATTTTTTTTTATATTTTTATTTTTTATTTACTGTATGTAATCAGTAAAAAATACGGTTTTTCTTTACGTACGTACAGTTGCTGAAAAAATCAATAAAAAATACTGGGATTTTCAATGAATCTTTACTGTTTAGTTTTTTCCGTGCAGTTGGATTTTTTTTTATGAAATACTCGTATTTATAATATGAACTTTGGTATTGATGAGATGATTTGATGTATAGAATTTAAACGAAGTTGCGTTGTGAAATGTTTGTGACTAAGTTCGAAATAGGTCCGATTTGGGCCCATTTTGGTAAAAAAATTTTATTGTACCAATCGATGGGGAAAGGTCGAAAATAGATTATGGACATGACCAAGTGAGTCCCCGACCCCTCAAAGTGACCGTTATGGTCCAATTTTTCAAAAAAAATTTTTTTTGCACGGCCATTCCACGGCAAATTTTTCTATTGTGGAAAATTTAAAACCTGTCAAATTACAAATTTTTTTCATTAACTTATTGGTTATATCCGTTAGTATTACAAACATTTTTTTTTTGTCTTTGACAATCGCCTAAGGTAAATTAATTAACATTTTACTAAGCTAAGTCAAAATATTATTTTTATATGAAAAAATCTCTTATGTTGCACAGTTGCCCATGAAAAAACAAAAGCCGCAAATGTCATTTTCATTATTTAGTGATATTAATTATTTTGTTATCTATGTCCTCGTTTAAATTTTATGAAATTAATGCAGTCTTTCCTTAGTCTGACCAAATACTAGTAGGATCCTGGTTTTTGTCCCGTCCATACCAAAATAAGCATTTTTTATCATCACTAATGTAAAAGAAGTTTCTTCAAAATAGGATTCCGTTATATGTAAGTAAGGATAGCACACAACATTTTTTTTTGTCGTGATAAAGATAGTTACTGCAAGATTTAGTTATACTATGAAATCTGTCCCGTCCATCCCAAATTATTTATAATTTTATAACTTTTTAATTATTGCATTTTATTACGTATTTTACGCATTAATCTTAAGTTATAAACATTTTTCGGCTTTGGAGACCCCCAATGAAATTTTCTATAGAATATTTTTGTAGAACACACTAACCCTTTATGACTAAGCTGTTGGAAGAAAAACAGGGGTCAAAAAGACCCACAGAAACAGCATATAATGGGTTGAGATGCTAAAGTGAATTGTTTATTGCGTGATTTCGTGGTATCCTTGGAATAATAAGTTTTATCCGAAATGAAGATTTAGGGATTTACAGTGGAGTGAAATTTCGAAAATAAGTTTTTCGCATGTATTTTAGCTAAAAAAAAAATAACTTTTGGTTGATTTTACGTTCAAGATTTTATATTTTTATATACTTTGATTCAAGACAAAAATTTTGATATATCGTACAACTGATTCCAAGCATTTTTGAAATAGCAATAAAAAAAAAAAACCGCATCAATCCAAGATTTTGCATTAATCGACGATGCGTGAACTATAAATGACCTTAATAAAAATTTAGAAAGTCTCGGCTCACTTATTTAACACCCTCTTTCATATTTTTTGGGGTAAAAGTGGGTTTCCAAAAAAAAAAAAAAATTTTTTTTTTATCATTCTTCTGTTGATGCACTTCCCAAAATTGAATCCAAGCAACTCAAATGTCAGATTTTTGTAAGCCATAAATTTATAAATAAATATTGGTACAATTATTTTTTGTTAAAATTTTGTCCCGTCCATCCCACAAAATTTAGTGCATAGTTAATTTGGTCCCAAAATTTTATGAACATTTCTTGAAAATATGAAGCATCGATAATAAGTATACATTTATTTTGTTAACCCTATTTTAGTCATTTCGTAGAAATATCAAACCGAAAATTTGTCCAAAAAGCAATAAATTTTTAGTGCCCCGTCCATCCCAAACTTTCTGAGCCAATTCTTCGGAACACAGGCTTCATTTTAGGTTTATATGTAGAATAATATGTTGCTTGTTAATCTGAAAATATACTCCTTTAAAAGAAAAAACAATATCGCGGTTAGTACCTCTAAATCATCACTTTCTATCAGTATATCTCTACGAAATGTCCCGTCCATCGCCGTGGAATGGCCGTGCACCAATCAATGGGAAAGGGTCGAAAATAGATTTTGGACTTGACCGGGAGTGTCCCCGACCTCTTTAAGTGACCGTTTTGGGCCCATTTTGGCAAAACAAATTTTATTGCAACAATCGATGTTGTGGTGAATATAAACTTCAAACTTCTTAAAAAATTAACCACCCTACAATCAAAATTAAATTCTATAATTCTATATGATCTTATAAGTAGAATTATAAAAAAAGGAACTTATGAATTAATCCCCTTAGGAAAAGCTGTAGCTTTGAAAACTGTATTTCCTCTCCTTTCAAAATACCATTTAAAAGAAGTTAAGTCGTTTGTCGTAATCTTAAATTTCTCTGACAATAAGCACCTTAAAACTTTTGCGTCAAATGCTTCTCTATTACAACATTAAATTGCTTTAACGACATGATTCATATATGTACATTCATATGTATATAGAGGATAATTAAGTGACGCATATCAATTATTGCAAATAATTCCAACAATATAATTTTGTAACCTTAGTAACATAACAAGGGACTTTTCTAAATAAATTTCCTTTGATGAACTCCTTTCGCATGAGTGCTTCTTTGCATGTAAGTTTATTAAATTGAAATCATTTAGTTAAGTCCATACTACAGAGAATGAGCATTTCTTTATCATTACGTGTATGTGTCTAGGTGTTTGACGAAGATAATTCATAAACATAAATCAACAAAAGCTGCTCTCATAATAATAATTACAATATAAATAATATTTCAAAATATGTACACAAACAAATGAACAAACAAACAAACAGTGCACGTACCCCAGTGGGAAATTTACAATATGTGCACTTATTGTCATAATGCGAGAATTATGCAGCAGGTGCATCTTTTGTTCTCTTTCTTCGATGAAACTTTTATTATACTTTTCGACTTTTTTCAAAAAGTAATAAAGATGATGGCTTTTTCTGTCTTAATATCGCCACGTCAATGCTTAATCCAAAATTGTCATTCTTGGGATAAGTGCCCTATGATATTCTTCATGGTTTGTTGCACAATCCTGTCCACCCACAGTTCTCCAAAGTAGCACTTAAGCAAAGTTATAAGAAAAAAACAAAACAAGAAAAGTCGGAATTCAGTGTAAATTCAATTTTTTAAAAATACATACATATTAAAATTGAAATATCTCTAAAACTAAAAAATTGGAGTTACCTAGTTGTAGCATTGACATGGCGATATGTACTACGAAGTTATTTAAATTTTGATATGGCACCATGAACTACATGTGAGGAGTGTTTTTTGAAAATACCATATTTCCACTTCCGACCTCGGACAAACCTAAGGATGCCATCGCCATTATCAAGCTAAAATGTATCCTCTAGTTCGAAACTCATAAAAAATTGAATTTTTCACAGAGTAACTCGTGATCAAAAATCGCAGTTTCGTACAATACGACGTATTTCTGTGTTTTTGTTAGACATTTTTAGAGTTTGATATAAAAAGACGTTTTTCGCCGAATAAACCTTTAATACTTTTTATATGCCCGAGGCTATATGAGTAGGTACTTACATATCATTCCTATGAACAGCAGTTTATTTATTTATTTTATTTATTTATTTGAAATATTTTTTATTTGCTCCAAATAATACAAATATGTTAAAATATAAGTTTTAAGGGGATTTGAAAAATTGGTCAACTCACTATAACACTGGCGACGTTAAAAAAAAAAAAATAAGTGATTCTCCAGAAAATGTACCATTCAATGTCCCGGAGCTCAAACCCATGTTTAAATTTTTCGATATTGAGTTTTTGTGTTTTTTTTTTAAAAAAAAAGTTTAGAAATTTTGTAAAGAACGCAATTGTGCATAATTTTTTTTTTTATATTACTGAACATATTATTTTATTTAAATAATTATTTTGTTCCTTATTGACCGCAGGAAGAACTATAAAAATAAACAAACAATATTTTATCTTTATATAATTAAATCAATAAACAATTACAGGGTCTATCCACCAGTTCCAACTTTTTTAAAAAAAATCATTTCGTTTCATTCTCCGTTTCATCATTCTCCATAATTTTTTTTTTTTTTTTGCAACATTTTCCGTTTAGTAATCTTCCACCTGGTTTTTTATACACTACACAAAGGGTGTATTCACTTTGTCATTCCGTTTGTAATGCAGAGAAAGAGGCATCGCAGATATAGGAAAGTACATACATTCTTGATCAGCGTCACCTCCTGAGTCGCTATAGCCATGTTCGTCTGTCTGGCTGGCTGGCAGGGTGTGCGTGGGAATAAATTTTTTGAGAAAACTGACCAAGATAATTTAATGATATTTGGTACACTGCCTTCATCGTAAAAGTAAGCTTGTAGGATTGAAAATGAGCGAAATCGGTCAACGGACACGCCTACCGCCCATACAAAAAATATATTCAAAATGCAACTTTAGGAATATTTTTCACGACAATGCAACAAAAATACACATATATACTAGGAATGGTCAGAGCAAGTTCTGCACGAAAACTTGGCGACTTCGGACAAGAGGGCATGGCACCTCCTATACAAGCAAAAGTTTCAAAATGCTATACTGAAAGAGTTTTTTGAGATAATCCAACTAAATTTTACTCAAACACTAATGACTATAAACGCACGCTCTCAGCAAAAACTACACGAACTTGTACAAGAGAGCGTAGCAACTCCCATATCAGCAAAAGCTTCAGAACGCTATGCTGAAAACGTTTCTGGAGCATTCCAGTGAAAATGGTATTTTTTAGCAGATGTTTCAGATGTATTTTTCATATGTTTTAATGGATCGAATATATTCTTGTAGGATTAAACTTTACTATCCAAATTGATTTCTTACTAAAATCTTGGTGTTAGGCTCAGTTTTTTACAGTTAAAGAAAGTGGCAAAGTTTTTTTTTTACTAGGTATATTTTTGATCATATTTATCATTGTTTTTCTATTAAACCATGATGAGTTACGTAACAAATTATATCTGTCGTTTAAGGTCATAGACTAGTGTATTGATTAATAGTATTTGCAAAAAAGTATTCTTGCAAACATCTGTATTATACCGCGACAAACAAAACAGTTATGGGTGTCCCGTACAAACGCACAAATCGATGTAATTAATTTTCTGTCTACACACATAACAGTTTAATTTTATTAACATTTTATTTAAAGCTAGTTACTTGGGTACTCTTAAAAATTGCAGTAATTTTCGGATTTTATTTTGCCTAAAGTATAATAATTATTATCTTATTACTTGTCCCGTACAAACACAATGTTTATTTTATTAAGATTTCTATTAATTTTTTTCCAATATTGTTGAGAAAACTCTTTAAAAATTATATATATGGGTACGGTCACCGTTGGTTACTGATTTCAGCGGGCTTTATTATGTATATGCACTTAAGAAATTGTGACCATTAATTATATGAGATATGAGCAAAACCGTTATATAAAAATGAAATGTTGTTTATATAGGGCCGTTCAAGTATAACGTAAGCATGTTAAGGTGGGGAGTGGTTCAAGATTTGCTTATTGTTGCTTATACAGGAGGAGAGGTCGATTTAATTCTTACGTAAGACAAAAACAATTTTAAATTAAGGTCTAACTTAAGGCCTTAAAGTTGATTTAAATTTTATATAATTATAAAAATAATTTAGTTCCTGAATTCTTGTTCGTATTTGAAAAACTGCTTACGTCTAATCATAAGAGAGGGGTTCGTGTTCACGATTTGTTAATTTTTGCTTATATCATTAAAATCTTACGTAATGCTTAAACAGCATCTATGTTACTTATGGACACATCCCAAAGGCGTGATTCACGGAGTCTGGGGTAATGTGAAACGACTTGTAAGTCAAAAAGGTCGAAGTCGAAGAGAAGGTGCCGTAATCAAAAACACAAAAAATTTCGCGACACTAGCAACCACTTTAGTATCCTCTACGAGAATTTTTTTCATCTCTGAATCAGATATAAGTAGCTTAAAAAATTAAAAATGTTTAGCCATGAGCCTATCCCAAGAATATCAAAATTTCATTAAATTTCAGTTAGTGACCATCAAGTAACATGCAAAAAACACGCTTGGGATAATCATAGTGTTATGGTTTCATTTAAAAAATGATTTAAAACTAGTTAAAAATACATGTATTTCGTACGAGTCCCGTACAAACGAAAATGTCCCGTACAAACAATTTAATTTTTATTTAATAACTCTCATTTAAATAAATATTTTTTCAAACTTTCATTGTTTTACTATACCTTGACCCTTAGTCTATCCGAAAATATTTTTGCTAATTTTTAAAGCTTATCAATTTCGCTAAAAACTTGCTACAAAGTCAAAAAATGGAAAGTATGGTAGATTTGGGCTGTCCCGTACAAACGAACTTCTTTTCTTATAAATTACACCCTATCTATAAATATTATAAAGAACAAATAATTGGTTTTAATAGGTCTACATCACACAAAATAAATGTACTAGATGCTTCTTTTGATACCATTGTGGTTTGTCTTTAATTTAAGGTTTAAACTCAAAAAATTCGTACGATTTGTCCCGTACCAACTTTGGAATGCTCCTTCTAGAGATAATTCAACTAAATTTGAATCAGACCCTAAGGACTATAAATGCAAGCTCTGAACAAAAACTGGGTGAACTCGGATAAATGGGTGTGGCACCTCCCATATAAGCAAAATTTTCAAACCACTGCAGTGTAGGTTATTTAATGCTAGCAACCTTTTTTGTTTCGCTTAAACCATTTATTTTAAAAATAAAAATTTAGTCTTAAAACACTTAAATAAACTTTTTAAGAAACCAGTATAAGTTTTAAGGGCTGCCACGTGGTTATTTTAAAAAATCTTATATAATAATTTTTTTTTTTTTTGACTAAATTAAAATTTTTTGTTTCAGGAACGGTCAGATAAACTTTTTTAAAATTTTACAAAACTCTCGGTGTTGCCACTCGGTTTTTTTTAAACCTTATTACAAACTGTGTTACGAAGAAACTCTTTTTTATATTTACTTATATTTATATAAGAAATTATGTTATTTTGCGTTTGGTCTGTGTTGTGAAATAAAATACATTTTGTGTTAATTTTTGATACTTAAAATAAAAAAAAAATATTAAAAAGCAAACATCAAAAATATATGACCATACTAAAAGTTTTTGCGCTATGTTTAACAAGTTTGGTTAAGTGTTTTTAGACTAAAATTTTATTATACCCTACACCCAGGGTATATTCACTTTGTCCTTCCGTTTGTAACGCAGAGAAGGAGGCGTGGCAGATATAGAAAAGTATATATATTCTTGATCAGCGTCACCTCCTGAGTCGATATAGCCATGTCCGTCTGTCTGGCTGGCTGGATGGCTGGCTGTGTGTTGAAATACACTTTTTGGGAAAACTGAGCAAGATAATTCAATGAAATTTGGTACACTGCCTCCGTCGTAGCTCGGGGGATTGAAAATGAGCGAAATTGGTCAACGGACACGCCTACCGCCTATACAAAAAATATATTCAAAATGCAGTTTTAGGAGTATTTTTCACGACAATGCAACCAAAATACGCATAAATACTAAGAATTGTAAGCGCAAGCTCTAAAAAAAACTTAACGAATTCGGACCTCCCATGTAAGCAAAAGCTTTAAAACGCTATACTGCAAGCGTTTTTTGAGATATTCGAACCCAATTCGACTCAGACACTAAGAATCATAAATGAAAGCTCTCAACAAAAATTGGGTGAAATCAGACAAGGGGGCGTGGCACCTCCCATATAAGCAAAAGTTTCAAAATGCTGTACTGAAACAGTTTTTTGAGATAATCCAACCAAACTTCACTCAAATACTAAAGACTATAAATGCATGCTCTAAGCTAAGACTAGACGAACTCGGACAAGAGGGCGTGGTACCTCTTAAATAAGCAAAAGCTTCAAAACTCTATACTGAAACGTTTTTCACTCAGACACTTAAAACTATAAATGCAAGCTCTGGACAAAAACTGGGTGAACTCTGACAAGAGAGCGTAGCACCTCCCATAAGAGCAAAATTTTTAAAATAAGTACTGCAGTGTAGGGTATTTAACGTTTGGCCAGGCTAAATTTTACACCCTTACTAGTTTTTTTCTTAAAATAAATGATTTAAGCAAAACTTAAAAAAACCAGCATATGGTAGCCCGGAAAATTTTTGTAGTTTTCAAAAAGTTTATCAGTGCGTTTTTCGAAAGCAACCAAGCGGCAACCCTAAAAATTTTTGCTGGATTTTTCAAAAGTTTTTTTAAGCGTTTTGAGACTTATATTTTATTTTAATTTTTTATTTATATTGTTTAAGCGAAACTTAGAAAAAATCATATGGCAACACTGAAGGTTTAGGTTCATTTTTTAAAAATGTTCCAAAAGTTAATGTGATCATATTCTACACTTTTGGGTAAAAAAAATAAAAAAAAAAATAGGTGGAGATAAAAAAGGTTTATTTTAGTTAATTTTTCTTACCCATATGCAATGATGAACAAGAAATTTTCCAATTGGGTGGTTGCAAACGCTTGTGTTAAATACTAACATAGTAAGAGTGTGATATAATAAACAAAACTTTATTACGCAGCAACATCTCTAATATACGTACGAATTTTTGTATGTATGCAGATGTGAAGAAGGAAAACAAAGCACACTTACAATTAAGTATGTTCAAATGCATACAAAAACTTACTCCTACGGTATTAGGACAAGAAAATACAAAAGCAAAATTATGAAATTTTTAAATGTAAGAAAAGAAAATCTTAAGATGAAACCTATGGGGAATACTATGGTGCTAAGTAAGACGTAAAAACTAGAATGGATTGGGAGCCAAGCGCGAAGCGCCACCAAGGCCTATAAGGCCTTTTATGAAAACCCTCAAACCCATAGGCGTGACACACCTGTTAACTATAAATTCGCAAGACTAAAAAGATGTCTTGGTCTTGATGATCATCGTGACCAAGACCAAGACCATAGCAATCTTAAGCGTCTTGGTCTCTGAAATTTATCAGGACCAAGATGAAGAATCATACTGAAAGAGTTTTTTGAGATAACCCAACCAAATTTCACTCAGACACTAAAAACTATAAATGCAAGCTCTGTACAAAAACTGAGTGAACTCGGACAAGAGGGCGTGGCACCTCCCATATAAGCAAAATTTTTAAATACTGCAGTGTAGGGTATATACTTTTTGGCCAGGCCAAAAGTTACACCCTTACTATTTTTATTTTTATTTTGATTAAATGGAACTTTTTTAATCAAAAAAAAATATATAAATAAATTTTGGCCCTTAAGCTCTTAGATAAACTTTTTTAAAATTGTACAAAATTACTCAGGGTTGCCACCTGGTTTTTTTTAAGTTTTGCTTAAACCTTAGGTAAACTTGTTAAAAGTCCAATAAATATTTTAGGGGTTGCCACCTGGTGTTTTCTAATATTTGGTTAAAACCGTACTTTTTGTGACTAAATTAAAATTTACAATATTATTCCAAAGCACGTGGGTTTGTAGTAGGCCAAATTTTGTATTAAGAGATGATGTAGTGCTTGAAAGGGGCGTGACACACCTATTAGCTATAAATTACTAAGACTAAAAAGCAGTGTTGGTCTTGAATCAAGAATCATGATGATGGTCTTGGTCTTTGAATTATTTCAGCGCCTTGGTCTTGGTCTCGAAAAATTACCAAGTTCAAGATGAAGACTCAAGACCAAGACTAATTTTGGTCATCACTTTAAGCTATAAATGAAATTTAAAATTTTAAGCAACCTCTAATATTTGTGTATAGGTAAACTTCTATAGTGTGTTCCTATAGTGGCTCAAATAATTGAGCTACAAAAAAAAAATATGATAAAATAAAATGATCTTTGTATGTATTAGTTTCTTTTTTGTCTCCAGAACTACAATAACAACCAACATTTATAAACAAACGGATAACAACACGTGAGAAAATGCACAATAGCTCATCGGAGCAAGGAGCACTATAATACGTAGGACCATTTTCTGTTTTGTTGCTCTCGCAACCCAGACCTTTTTGCTTTCATTGCCTTTTTCTAATTTACACCCCATAAAACGCATTATAAGTAAAAAAAGCAGTAGCGTCACTAGGAGCAGTTATTCCTATTGTAAAACATTTCATTTCTGTGGGTTGACGAAAAATTTCAACATATTTTAGAGTCTTATACGATAACCATTTACATTTCAAGAAAAGCTGCATGAAATATGTTTTTACTTCCATAGAATGAGCTAAATGTAAAAATGTGCGGTGGCATAAATATTTTGACGGCAACACTGCCCAAGCGAAAAAAAGTTTGTTTACATTTTTTAGCTCAACACACTCCAAGTTATTGAAATAACTTTAAATCGTTCGAATCCCAACTATTTCTTTTAAACAGTGATTATGCTAAGTTGACGTAAAAATATTTATGGCACGAAAAAATTCGTTGTTTTTTTTTGCATTCTTATTAGCAGAAAAAGAATGCAAACGGTAAACGACAAAATATGTGGCATGCATGTAGCTCTAAATACGGTTTTTCTTTTGAGCATAGTTTTCCCCAAGTAATAGACAGTTCTGAGAAAAGCAACATTCGAAAGTTACGAATAAATTTTGTCAAAATATACTTGCCGACCAGTGTATTTGGAGGAACGATTTACATGAGCAATGAATCTAAGGTCCAATGCAAGTAATATTTCGTTTTTAATCGATGAAAATGGCGACATTTTTTTTTTTTGGTTTTTGTTAAATAAACTTTTCGAACCCTGATGGCACCCAGCCCAACGACGACACTGACAATAGGCTTGCGGCATTGAATCTATGCTTATAATTCTCGTTTTATGTATGGAAAAAGATGAGCATGGTTGATGACCATGTTATCCTGTGACCATGTGTCAAAAACAACATTATGCACGAACACATAAGTACAGATGTGTATTTGGTTATAATTTATATGCGTATTTATGTGTGCCTGGATATGTGGCCCGTTATGTATCTGAATAGTTGTGTATATTCATTTCGCCTGTACATGACGTTTTATGCAAAATATTTTATAACCTCTTAACTCATGGTTTTACACATTTGTCAACGATGGACCTACGAAATTTTCCTTTTTTGGTCAAAATAAAATGACCACAGAAATAAAAAACAAAATTATTTACATAAAAAATGGATATAATATTTAAGAGTCATAACAATGTGTCAATGTGGTAATAAATTTGGATGTGTCAAATGTGTCAAGTGTGGCAGATGTGTGAGTTAGTTGGTTGGAATAAATACTCGTACTTGCACTTAAATAAGAAGATTCGTGGAGATAAAAATTTATTTAAGCACTAAGAGGATTTTAAATGTTCTCGGTTTTCGTAATTATAATCTCCATTCTGAGTTTTTTGTTGAATTACGTCCTCAATAAATAAGGTGCAGTAATGCCCTATTTCTGCAGTAATGGCTTTAAATTTGCAGCAATGATTTCAGAATTTTATAAAAAATCGCTGTACTGAACAATCAATCATTCTAAAGCCAGTTTTACCTAAATGGCAAGTTATGGATCAGTTTTTAACTGACCGATATCATACTCCAGAAACAGTATTGGATATTCGTATTCCATTACCCGATACCAAGCCCATACACACCAAGTCACCTTCGTCTATGCAATCTAAGACTAGAGCTATCAAAACATTCGCTACTAATCCTAGAGCCAACTTTGGATGGATCCTAACGAGACCACTGTCGAATCAACCAGTTTCGCGAATCCTATCCTTTTACAAAGAAGTTTCATAAGAGCAACAAATCGCCAAATTTTGGAAGATAGAAGAAGTGGCCAACTAAAAAATACTAACCAAATCTCATCAATATTGTGAAGATTACAAGATATGTTGTTAACCTACCATTTAAATCAGATTTTTTGGCAATGTTAAAACTAAGACCTTCTCTACACTCCCGAACTCGAAGTTGAATATGGCAAAGCTATTCAAAAGTATCTCTATCTCAATCGAATGATTGAAGCCAATGGTTTAAGCCATAATGATATGCTTCACATTGGACCCGTTTTGCAAACTAATTTGACTATATCAAATTTGCAGTAATAACTTCAGAATATTGTTAAAAATTGTAATAATAATATTCACCCAAATTCATATTACTTTGTTTTGAGTTAATCGTTGAAACTATATACTCATTTCATTTCACATATAACAGTTGTTTTAGTTGTCTAACCTCACCAATCTGGGCTAAGATGTAGCAACCACAATAAGTATTCAGCAACTCTACTTAAAACATATTTTTATAAATGCAAGAGAAATGGAAAATAGCGAAGATGAAGATGCATTCGAAGAAAACTTAAATTTTCATTGAGTCATTGCCATGATATCTGTTATTTAATATTCATATTAAGTAAATTGCAAATAAAAACACAAAAAATTCTGCAGTAATAATTTTTTCTAATTTCAACCCCTGCTCTGAAGCCTCTTACCTTATATCAGTGACAATCATTTGTTTCAACATACCATCATATTAAGAATCTCCAAATACCAAGGTGGATTAACCATGCTACGAACTCCATTGTAGAGTGTCACTGCTTCTGTGATGCGTCTGAAAAGGCTTATGAAGCCACCATTTACATTCGTATAGAAAACATTCAATCCGTTACAGCTTTACCAAGGTCTGAGCTGTGTGAAGCAGAAGGCATATCCGAAAAACCCAGGTTTTAAGAAACATTTTTTTTTCATGTTCAAAAACTAAATGTGGTGGAATATATTCCTAGACGTATAAAATAAAATTCCCAAAAGGTGAACAAAAAAATTTCGACCCGAGAGGGTGTCAGGAGGTAGTTTTATCTAAAAATTTTGGGAAAATCGAGATTTCCGATAATATATTGGCAGAATAGCAAACGCAAAATCAAAATTTCAATACCGTTAGACACAGTGGATTATAGTCAATCAATTGAGTTGAAAAAATTGGCCAAATTGGTCATTTGAATTTTGAATTAATTCCAGCTAGCTGTATCAAATCTCCCACTGTGCACCATGTATTTGATTCACATTTGTCGCAAAAGGATCTCCAAAATAAATCAACTGGTCGGTGTTGAAAAGTGGTTTCACGTAGACTCCCACAATACGTTAATTTAATTCCAAGCCTCTTTTCTACTAAGTATATACTAGGGGTCTGCACAAGATATCTTGAAATAAAGTGTACTTTTTTTACACCCACATTTTACACTGAACTGATGCATTTGATCCAAAAAATTCAAGATTCAAATCATCGTGTACACTGATTTCATTTTGACACTATTTACATTGTCTTCTTTTATCAGTGTGAAAAATAAACTTGGTTCTATAAAATACATCAGTGAACTCTATTTTATAAAAACAAATACTTCAGGTCACTGTAAAACGTGCGAGTAAAGAAACCACAATAAAATGTATGATATGGTAACACTTGCAGAATTGTAGTAGCTTTCATACATTTTTGCGACAGAGAGAGAGAGAGAGAGTAAACAAAACAGAGGCATAAGAAGAGAGCGATAAACTACTCTTATCACACCATTAGCATTTAGTAGTGTACACTACTCCTTCAGTATGCAACTAAAATAACTGAAACAAATCAAACAAGACAAATTAGCACATTATTTGTTTATTTTCTTTCAAATTCTAGTTCTGTCAAGACATTTACACACGACACTGAACTAGAACATTTGATAAATAAAAAACGGGTACAAAATATAACGTATCTTGAAACGAAATGTCTTAAAACGCAAACAAGACGTCTTGTGCAGACCCCTAGTATATACGCATGAATACTTTAAGTTCAGCACTAAGTTATTTTTATACCGTACACCCAGGGTATATTCACTTTGTCCTACCATTTGTAACGCAGAAAAGGAGGCGTGGCAGATATAGAAAAGTTTATATACTCTTGATCAGCGTCACCTCCTGAGTCGATATAGCCATGTCCGTCTGTCTGGCTGGCTGGCTGGCTGTGTGTGGAAATGCACTTTTTGGAAAAACTAAGCAAGATAATTCAATGAAATATGGTGCACAGCCTTCGGCGTCAAAGTTAGTTCGGCGGATTGAAAATGAGCGAAATCGGTCATCGGACACGCCCATACAAAAAATATATTCAAAATTCAACTTTTTGAGTTTTTTTCACGATAATGCAACCAAAATACATATAAATACTACGAATTGTAAGCGCAAGCTCTGAACAAAAACCAGGAGAATTCGGACAAGAGGGCGTGGCACCTCCCATAAAAGCAAAAACTTCAAAACGCTATACTGAAAGCGTTTTTTGAGATAGTCAAACTAAATTTTTCTAAAATGCTAAGAACTATAAATTCAAACTCTGAGAAAAAACTGGGTGAATTTGGACAAGAGGGCGTGGCACCTATCATATAAGCAAAAGGTTCAAAACGCTATACTGAAAACATTTTTTGAGATAATCCAACCAAATTTCACTCAAATGGTAAGGACTATAAGTTCAAACTCTGAGAAAAAACTGGGTGAATTTGGACAAGAGGGCGTGGAACCTCTCATATAAGCAAAACTTTTAAAATACTGCTGTGTAGGGTATTTTATGTTTTGCCAGGCCAAAGGTAACACCCGTACTAGTTTATTATTCCGATATTGTCGACTTTTGACAGAGGATACTACGTGTGACGAAAAGAACTGTTTCAAACGAACGAAAAAAAAAGGAAAAATATATGCATAAGCGGATGGTCCTGAAATAACAGTCAAAGAGATTTACGATAAAAGAGAGTACAGAAAAAAAAGTGGAACGGAACAGAAGAACCTCAAAGCACGACTACTTCCAAGTATGTGAAAATTTGCAATTTACAAACGTCTTATCGTACGTTTGTATGTAAGAAGTCGTAACTTGGCGCTCTTTAGTAGCAACAACTCCAACAACAAAGACCCCAACAACAACAACAAAAAAAGAGGTTGAAAACTTAAATAAGTAAGTTAAAAAAACAAAAAAATAAAAAAATTACAAAGAACAAAATGAAACAAAATAAAATATGTGTTAAAGGATAAAACTTGAAATGAAATGTAAAAGTTTTATTTTTATTGCATCAGGTTGCATCATACACACACATACAAACCATGAATGTGGTACGTACATATGTGTTTGTGTTGGTGTTTTAAACTCAAAAGAAAGTCGAAATAGCAATCTTTTGAATATATTGTGTGAAACAAGCAGATAAAGTTAATTTGTTAGTGGAAAACGAAAATAAAGTTTATTTCCAAGTTTTCACCTTTGTGGGAAGTTATTTGGCGTACCAGTTCTTATTTTAACAAAACGACGAGGGTTTTTCAGAATTTAAACATGTTGTTTTTGTAACTTGATTTGTTCCTCAGTTTTATGAATTTTTGATTTTTATTTAGAGATAAGTTGGTACAAACGCTTACGAAAAAAAATGCATAACTTTACAGCTGAAAAAAATTTAAAAATTTTATTCCCACAAGTAATTTATTTTATTTTTCATGTAAACATTTATCTTCTGCGGTATACAGGGTGGGTGGGATTCGGTAAAACACCGGAAAATGTGAGATGCCTGGGACAATTCTGAACAACTTATCTTTCGCAAAACTGACGGAGGTATAGCCATTGGAAAATCGGGATATTAATGAAAACCGAACTGAAAATCGGAGCCCCTAGATGGATTTTAATAATATTGGCGTCATATGAAAGGTATTTTAATTGGCTACAAAATAAGTGTACAAAAGTTTTAAAACCGAGTCATGTTTTTCGAGATTTTTTTTTTTCAATTGTTTAAATACAAATTCACACGACTACGCCAATGAGCTTAATAGCCGAATGAGCTAAAGACTTCGTAGTTTATCCACATAGGTATGAGATATTGCACCCTAGGTTCGAATCTCAGTATGGACGGTTTGTTTTTTTTTTTCCAGTTATACATAGTTTAAAATTAAAACCATTTTTAATTTTTCTCTCTCTCTTTAATTACTCCAAAATAGTTTAAAACTAAAACTTCTTTTGGCATTGTTAAATAAAAGACCTTTTTTGGTTTTAAAATTAAACTAAAATTTTCATTGTTCAGATAGTCTGGGGTGATATCGTAGGTCCATAAAGTGAGCTATGCAGGTGTGACGAATTTCGATGTTTTTTGGTTGGGAATTTCGAGCAATTTTCAAGCTTTCCAACCGTAATTTCGAGCTGTCTGGTAAATTTTCCATTTTCCGGAAAAGCGGAAAAATTTTTCTGCACAGCTAAGTTTATTTTTTCAGCCAGACAAATACGCGGGAAGAGTAAGCGATGAAATCTTTTAACGCAGGAATTTCGAGCTACTCTCAAGCTAATTTTGAGCTAAAAGCATTTTCCGGAAAACTCCCAATTTTCGTGGAAAATCCCAAAAAAACTTTTTTTATGGCTAACTTTATTTTTTTCAGCTAGACGAATCCGCGGGAAAAGTAAGCGTTGAAATCTTTAAACGCAGGAATTCCGAGCTACTTTCGAGCTGGATGAAGTGTTTTCCTTAAATTTCCCCGGAAAATCCAAAAAATTTTTTTAAGGGCCAGACGAACCCATAACATTATTTGTTGACACACGAATTTGGAGCCATGACATAATCCCCACGGACATAGTCCCCACGGACATAGTCCCCACGGACATAATCCCCACGGACATAGTCCTCATTTCGTAAATGGGTTTTATGTCCGCAAATTATTGGATATATTACCGACTGAATCGCGGCCGAAGGCCGTCGCGAAGCCGGTGTTGAATTTTTGGGAGTTTTAAGTCTTGAGCTGCGGCTGCAGGCCGCCTACTTACCCCTACTCTTATGTAAAATTAATGTGGCTAGCAAACTATGTGTTGGATATATTATAAGCTGATCCGCGAAAAACTTTTGGACATAGTCCCCATTTCGTAAATGGGGCTTAAGCCAGAATAATTTGCGGAGATAACATAGGGAAAAAAATGTGTTTTAAATTTTTTGGGATTATCCGGAGAAATTTAAGGAAAACACTTCATTCAAGGTCAGCTCGAAACTAGCTCGAAAGATTTCATCGCTTACTATTTCCGCGGATTTATGTAGCTGAAAAAAATAAAGTTAGCCATAAAAAAAGTTTTTTGTGATTTTCCGGCAAAATTGGGTGTTTTCCGGAAAATGCTTTTAGCTCAAAAGTAGCTAGAAATTCCTGCGTTGAAAGATTTTATCGCTAACTTTTCCCGCAGATTCGTCTGGCTGAAAAAATGAACTTAGCTATGCAGAACAATTTTTCCGCTTTTCCGGAAAATGAAAAATTTCTCAGACAGCTCGAAATTACTATTGAAAAGCTCGAAAATAGCTCGAAGTTCGTCACACCTGCATAGCTCACTTTGTGCACTTTGATATCGTAGTTGATATATAATTGTAAGTAAAGATTTTTTAACACTTTAGAATTATCAAAAATGTAAGCCAAGTAAAACATAAATCATTAGATATAAAAGAGTTATAAAGATCAATTTTGGTTTGATTTAGAAAAAAGGTTTATACACGTATAAGTATATGCATATTTTCTTTATGTTTTCACTCCCCAACAGTTGCGAGGCTCCCCATGTACTAACTTCTTTTGAAAACTAGTTCAGCAGGATATGTTCCGGACCATTTCATCAATCCCGGGATCAAAGAAAACCAATCCCGGGACTAGCTAAAAATAGTTTACTAGGAATATATGTACATATTAAAAACAATTAGTGTAAAATTTATATAAATTTTATTTTAAATCAGTAAAAGCAATAAAGAAAAAAAATTAAAAACACTGTTGTGGACATTTATTTGATATTTTAATATAAAGAGACATAAGTAACTCAGAAATAAGAAAACTATTTTATTTTTTGAATTTCTGGAAATAAGACCTTAGCATGCTGGTATCATTTAGGGAGCTTCCAAATTTGTTGCCAATATAATCAAAAAGCGACACTGGAGTCCCTATGGCAAAGGGAAACTTTTTAACTCACTTAAAAAATAAAAAAATTTAATGAACCTTTAGTAGACATATATACTCTAACGCGCTATTTGATACTAAATTCGAATCCGAGGCCAGAATTACTTATATACAGTAAAATTTCGAGATATCTCTGCTTGAAGTTGCAAAAAGCGCTGTTTTCAACCTTACGGTGTAGTTCCAGGAGATGGTGTAAGTTAATTTTTTTAATGCCATCGAATAGCCCTAATCTTACTTAATAAACCATAGCTTTAAATTTTTCCATGTGAACCCTAACTTTTCGAGTTATCACCTTTTGAAATAAGGGTATATGAACCCCCATATAAAAATGTATGGTGAAAATGTCTCCCATAACCACCATAGAAACTCAAATTGTCCAGAAAGTTAAAGAAAAACCGTTGACATTTTTTTAATTTTTATTTCAAAATATGTTTTTTGGACGCTAAATAGACCATTCTAAATAACTAAAATGATTCCATCAGCACCCATTTGCTAATGGTCCTGAAAGGTTTTAGTGTTAATTGTATCTTATCTTGAGCTCTGTTACGTCTTCAAACAATTAACGACACATATTCAAACTACTTATGTACCAGAAATTCGTAACTTTAAATTAACAAAAAAAAAAAAAAAAAATCTTATTGTGTTGAATTGAATTAATCCCAAAAATACCGAAATTAAGATTTTTAATCCCGAGATTTCGGGACTAGGAAAACGTCGAACGAATTCCAGGATCCCGGGATTATATGCTCTAGTTCTAATCTACATTACAAGGCCTTTTCACATGTATGAGCTCTGACCTTTAGATTTGAACAAAAGTTAATTTTGACTTAGAAGCGCGTAGGCTATCTAGAGGCTTTAAAAAAATACGTGTCTCTGAAAAGTCGACTTTTGTTGCTGGTATGCAATTAAAATTTTTAAAATTCGTAATAAAACTTTTCTAATAACTCAAACCCTTAAGAAATGGCAGAGACAAAATTATTCACATGAATGCAAACATTATCACATTTACCTACACACATACATGTGCATAAATGGAAAAAGTTTTTTTTTTTTCAATCCAATTATTTTCAAATTCCCTTCATATTTTGCTTGCATGACATACACAAATATGTCAAAGTCCTAGTTTTCAAAGCAAAATCTCTACACAATGGACTGCCGCTGCCAGGTTGCCCTAAGTGTAGCCCAACTTTTCTATAAACGCACAAACGCACACACTCAACTATATGCTACAAGCAAAATGTGTGATGCAAAAAAAAAAAAGACGAATGCCACAACCAACGCATTCTTTGTGTCTAATCTGAATATCTTGCTTTTTATTCTTTTGTTCCATTTTGTGGTCTTAAAAATTGAAAGCGGATTTGCATCGTCATTCTTCCGAATTGGGCCATGTCTAGCTTATGTCACCTCACACATAACTAAAAAATGGAAACTTTGTCTTTTCGACCATAGTAAACTTTTTTTTTAAGCAAAAATAATGGTGCTCAATTTTTTGTTCGATGCTATCTTAGAAGTCTGTAATTGTGAAAGGACGGCATAATATATTGACGAAAAAATTTCGTTGTTAGTTAGCGTTTTGAAGTAGGTATGGTGTAGCATTTTTACAGTTTGATTTAAACAGAGACAGGATCTAAGAAGATTTTCCTGAGCCTGGGCCACTAAATGGTCACACTTGTAACTATGGAACGATGCGCTGTTGGTTATCCAGTCGTATACAAGAACAGGCTTTGCATTCAATTGAGAAATTTTAAGTTTCTTTGCCGTTGACAGAATCATGGTGATAAAGTTTTGAGAAATGCCAACAATTATTGACACAGCGATCACCGCGCGGACATCAGAAGCAATGTAGCAAAAATGCGGTTAGTAGAAATGTCATGAACACGCAGACTTTTTGGCAACAAAATATCACCCAAATCAACAATTTCTGTCATAGAAACTCTCTGTCATCGAATCTAATCACTGGCACCTACAATAATTGAAATAGACCGCCGCACAATGGTTTTTTTTTTTGACAAAAAAGTGTACACAGAAATAATTCACTACAAGGAAACAGTTTCTTTAAAAAAATCAAAACCGAAATTAAAGGCTATACATACAGCTATCTGGAAAGATGCAAGCTTTTTCCAGCATCTGTTCCACAAAATAGTGACACGGGTCGAAATCTATTGAATTTTAAAAAAATCGATTTTTCTGTTTTAAAATGTTAGTCGCATTAAACGCAGGAGTGATATATATGAATAAATTTATATGCATTCAATCAAATCAAATAATATGAAATCAACTCAACTCGTCATATCTCCGAAACTATTAGACGCAGATAGATAAGTTTCGGTATGTTTATAACAGGCACAGAGAAAAATAACATCCACTGAAAAAATGGGCGATGCCACGCCCTACAAATATAAAGCTTATCATATCTGCGAAACTATTTGAGCCATAGGGATGAGTTTCGTTATATGAATATGGGCCAAAACTTTTTTTACCAAAAACTTTTAACATTTTGAAAAAAAAAAGAAGTAAAAATTTTTAAGGCACATGGTTTTCTCGTGTTCTACCGTCAAGAGATGTGTTTTGGGAGTAAAAACTCGTTAACGTTAACCACTTAAGATACGCGGCGTAAAAAATAAACCATTTTGAATGAAATAAATTATTTTATTATTACTTTACAGTTTTATATCATATATAAACGTTTTTTTATGACCGTACTCAGACAAGAATATGTTAATATGGTAAAAATATATTAGTTTTAAGCAGTTCAAAGCACTTTTTTACGTTTTTTTGCCTCGAACATTTAGCCCTGTATAACAAAAACGGTGCATGGCACGCTAATTTGGTTTTCGTAGATCTTTTCTGTTTCAAAAAAGCAATCTAACCCCACCATGAAAATCCTGAAATTCTAGACGGCGTGGCTGTAAAGTTGTTTTAAAGACTCGCATATGAAAAAATTTTTAAATCGACGGACGCTTCTTTAGCACCCTGTAATTTTTTATAGAAGCTACGCACATATATTTGCATTGTCCTATTCAAAAGGGGTATCGATTCAGTAGAGTTTTTACTGAAAACCAACATTCTAAAGTACACGGCGTGAGTACAGCATACAGATATAATCATAAAATATTACAACAGACACGGCAAATTTGAATAAACTGATCATTCAAATGGTTATATCTATTCATACAAGCTTCACATCAGATTTTTTTTCTCATAAACATGTTAGCATACACCTGTACAATGAAAATGATTCATATCCGTCATCTAAAATTGTATAAATTCAGCTCAGTATCGCTATTCAGTATACGGACGCGGGATGTTAAAAGTTTTTGGGATTTGCCCATACATAAAGGGTAGTGAGTAATAATAATAATAATAAAAATAACATTTGCCGAAAAAAAGGGCGGTACCACACCCAACAATGAACATATCTTTATTATCAGATGTTATTTGTCTTGATGATCTTTGTATATAAACCGAATTTCATCCACATGGGTCAAATAGTTTCGGAGATATGATATGTTTTATATTCTTGGGGCATGGCACCGCCCATTTTATAAATAGCTATCGCTTAAAGATTTATTAATTAAAAAACTGAGCGACCGGCTCAGAATTGAGCTATAATTAACAAGTACTGTAGCAGGTATGCCATCAGGTCATGGGAAAGAACTATCTTCAACAGATAAAATATATTTCACCATAAGCTCAGGTGAAAATGAAAACTCAGTCATTGAAACTATTGGATCATTATCCATGAATTCGAAATAATTTGCATCAGGAGAAAATTGATCTGTTGAAAATGATTTTTTAAACAAGTCAGTAAACAACTCGGCAATAATTTTAGGGTTATTTGTATACCATTCCAATGCCCAAAAGTTCTTGGGGTCATGCAAAATATTTAACTTCATTTTATTCATATAATCATAATAGGCTAAAGCTGATTTCAATTTAAATACCTGAAACAAACGATCGTATGTCACAAGGTAATTTTGATTTTGCCTACTGACGTACTTTTTCCAAGCTCTATTTCGACAATTACGTATATTTTTCAATTCTTTCGAATACCAGGGGTATGACAAATTATCAAGTTTTTTATAGTGCGTGGTACAGAAAAATTGATATTGCTGAAAATATTTCACTGTAAAAAAAGATAATATAGGTATCTAGACAATTGTCATTGAAAACATTTAGCATATCGTCTATATGGTTTTTCAAAATAGCAGTTAGCTTCAGAAAGTCAGCTTTTTTTATATTATATTCATAAATTTTAGTCGGTGAATTTGAATCAAGCAAGTTATTATTGTCGATTTGAAATAAAACACTCAATTGAGAATGATAGGCATCAACTGATAGGGCATGGAGAGCATTATCGATTACGATATTGTTACTGTCAGTAACTAAGCCAAGTTGTCGCCCATGACAATTTGTTACACACCTATCTTGTTGTAAATTGGTTAAAATTTCATCAACAAAAATATATTGTTGTGGGACCAGAAGCTTACAAATATGTGTCATCCTCAGATAAAGTCCATTCAAGGGCAGGTAAATTAAAATCACCCAATAATAAAATGTCGTCGTTATCGTTGAGTTCACCCATGATAGTATCTACGGGCTGTGACAGATTGTCATAGACTTCAGTACTACTATCAAGAGGTATATTAGCGTTTAAAATGTATAAAAAAGATTTTCTAAGTAAAATTGCATGCGTCAGATAATCTCCAAATCAGACACAAAAGGTATTTCTAACAGTGAACTAGTCAAATAATTCACCAACAGAGGAAAAAAAATCATCCTTATATCTATCCCTTCTAAAAACATTGAAAGTATTGTCAAACATATATTAAGAAAGCACTTGCATTAGTTAGAGCCAATATTGACTCAAAATGTATTTTTTGCGCTATTTTTTGAAGGTCTAACTTAACAATATGTTCTACGATGAGGGCGATATGGCCACTTTATGACGCTAATAGAACACGAAGAATTATCTCATTAGACAGGCGAACCCTCAGAACCTGAATTGGTGTCATTACAGGGCACTACTTTATTGGTAGGCACGCCTCAAGGTTGGGGCTTACCGACGTAGTAGATCTTTGTAGAAGTTGTAAAGATCCTGATGTCGAAGAGTCCATTTACGGTTGGCTAACCGAAGTTACAACACTTTTTCGACTCTCTTGAAGATATCGCTCAAAAGAGTCCCAAATCCGTTTTGGAGCTTATCAAAATTTCTAAATGGTTCACGTAGGTTGACAACTAAGTTATATTTATATCGGGTATACAATGAACCCAATCGCGGCCTAAGTTATGATGGCATCTGTTATCTCCCAGTATTTTGCTCAGTATTTTTGGAAGTCTTATTGTTGTGCTTGTACTTAAACTCAGATATATAAATATTATCAACCCATAGGCTTGTATTGATAATTGCATCGAGAGTTAGGAGAAGAGGTTAGTGAAACCCCGGGTGCTTCAGTAATAACTTCGTTGAAACCCACAATTTCATTAATAACTGTAGTGTCATTTATGGTTACATCTATAGAAGGAGTAATGTCATAATAGTTGGAGATAATAAAAAAGTCCACTTTATAAGATAGAAGATAAGATAATTTACGTATAAGTAATACCAATAAAAAATTGTTATTTTGTATGGCAACAATTTGCGAAAGTAAGTAGATAGAGCTAACATCAGTATAAAGACTAACATATCTGTGCAAAAAAGTTTTCATCGCTATGTTTGTATATTTCCAGTCAATTTAATCAGAACTGCTAACTTTTTATTGCATTTAATATGAAATGGAAAAAATAGGGCAGAGCGCCTAAATTTACACTAACAAATTTGCACTTCGTGTGCTCCCACGTTAGTTAGTAAAACACAAATTGTCCCAAGGCGAATCTACGTTTTTTTGCGCTTTTATTCACCGCATTTTATGCCACAGCAGCATTTGCATCAGCATCGTGGTCGTGGGGTTGTGTGTTCTTTTTTTTTACACTACCAACTTGCTTGTGTGTGTGTTTTTTTTTTTTTTTTGCATTTGTCTTTGTGTCTGCCTAACATGGCATAAATACTTAATTAAAAATGTCCGTATGCGGTGCTTTTGGCCATCAAAACTTTAGGCATGGGAATTCTTGATGTTGTAATCCCTAAGATCTCGGAGCGAATGCTTGAGAGCGAAAGAGACAAAACTTCACATTGCCACTTTTTAGGATGTCAGCGACATTTACTATTTAGTCATTATCATTATGAAAGCCCTTAAAGTATTTCAGCGGCGATAGTCAAGGCAAGAAAAGAATAAATAGCAAAAAAACATTTTGTAACTGCCACCGCAAGGCAATTAAGATTAAAACAAAATAAATGAATAATAAAAAAGGACACCCGAGGAAGGACTAAAAAACAGATTCTACGCTCGTGTAGTTTCATTGCGATGTTCCTGTTTCTTTGTTTTTCCTTCGCATTTAATATTACTTTGAAGTTTTTGCTTTGACTTTACTTTTACTGGTAAAAAATGTATTTATTTTTGGTTTAATTAATTCTGCTGTATTTAGGATTAAATTTCAAAGATAAAACGCCTTTAGGATGAATATAACTTGACTGCTCAGATTTCTTACAGTTTCGATAAGATAAAAAGTCAGATCATTTCGGATCTGATACATGCAAAATTTGATATGTAGGTTAGGGTGGTTCCTATAGCACCAAATTATTCTCCCTAGTGTGTATAAGCATCAATTAAAATTTGGTCTATTTCAGAGAACATCTGATGCATCTTTAACCATTTTAAAAACCGAAAAGTGGTCCTGAATATGGAAACATTTTTTGTTTTAAAGTTTAAACTGTAAAACTTTTTATATGGATTTTGAGCTGCTTAATTTGAATCAGCAATTTATTTCTCTGTAAGTTCTGTAGTTTTGAAGATATAATCCATTCAAGGAGGAAAATAAGATACTAATCTGAATGGCCAATAATATCCCAGGAAAATTAGATGAAAAAAAAAAAACTGCTGTGCGAAATAATTTCAAGTGAATTTTTCCACCGGAATTATATTTATTTATGCATGATAAATAAAGTATAAAAAGACCATTGAAGTTCATTATGCGCATAAAAAGTTATTCAGGCTAAAAGGTCGCTAAAATCAGTTTGCAAATAGCTTGTTAACGCAAACTTTAGAAAAATTTTTTCGACAATTTTGTTACACAGGAAATTTCCTATGTAAGGATATAAAAAATGCTTTCGTGTGGCTTACAGTTTAGGAGATAGGTATATGTAAATTCTTTTTTTTTTCATATTTTTTACTCGTATATAAATAAGCATGTGCATTGTTTTCTTTTTGCTCCCTTCTAAAAATTAATATCAAACTTGAAAGCATTAAAAAGGCGCATTAGAAATTTTGAACCCGGGTGCCGAAGACGCTCCGAAAGGCTCTGTGTATACATATGTATATGTAAAACATAAATATATCACGCCTGTCCTGTGGGTGATTTGAATAAAATTTTCGATTACCCCATTTTTTTTACGGAATTTTGTTAAAGATCGTATTTCGACATGTTTTCAATAAAAAATTTCAAAAGCCTTAGAGCACTTCGGAAATGATCGGCTAACGAACGATTTCCGTGTTGCTTTAGCCGAAGCAAATAAGGATAATTCTGAAAAATAGTTCCAAATGAATTTTTTTTTCCGGAATTGTATTCACTAATGCATAAAAAATAACGTGTGAAAAGAACATTGCAAAATCGTATGCCCAAAAAAAGTTATTCGAGGTCAAAAGTTGCGAAAATAATATTTTTTTCAATTAGTTCGCTTACGGCTGCAATTACGAAAAAATAGTGGTCGACACTTATTTACTGAGTCAACAGTTGTTTAGCTTCAATGATTTACTCCGAAAAAGTCTAATCAATTTTTTTATATATTACTCATGGTTTAGGAGGTATGTCAATTTAAAAAGTTTTAAGACTTTGAGATATTTATATGTTGTACTTTTTAAATTGAGATAACTCTCGAACGACTAATCGCACAAAAAAAGTAAATATATATATTTGTTTGTAGAAAATTATATTTCCTACAAACCATTCTCAGCTTTGTTTTTCTTACGACCTATGGCTTAGAAGATATTTTTTACAAACCGTTCAAATTTGAAAAACTAGTTTTCTAAGGAAATCTCTGGAGCTGTTTTCGCTCGATAAAAAGAAACGGGATCTATTTTTTTTTTGTCGTTAAATTTTCTACTTACAAAAAAAAAATTAAAAATGGCGAATTTTAAGTGAATTCTTTAAGTTTTGAATAAAAAATTTCTTTGAAAGATGTATGAAGAATGTTCGCAATTTTTACGTTTTTGCCAATTTTTTTTTTTTTTCAGGTAAAAAATTTTACGATAATTATATCGTATATATTAGGGTGGAGCGAAATGTGTTTTTTGCGATTTTCCAAATGGCTCACATGCGAAAAGATGCTCCATAATATTCTTAATAAATCATGTTATATGGTACTTTTTGATATTTTAATGTTTTGTACTGCCACAAAGACATTGAAGTTTTGAAAAAAAAAATATTACGTTGAGTTTATTTGTATGGGATAAAGTCAATAAAAGAGCTTAAACGTTTCCAAATTGTGATTTTTATTATAATATTAATATATTTTAAACAAATTTGAATTCCTTTTTAGTATTAAAGACAGGCATTGTCCTTCGTGATTCCAGCCTTGTTTTGATGAGACCATCTCTTCTTTCTGAACGACATACAGCAGCAGCAGCTTCACTAACAATTTGATTTGAGTATGACATTTTATTCCCTGAACCTTTTAGAATATGTAAAAATTAAAAATCTCCATAGAGCCGCGCTCCTCCACATTGTGTACAATAGCAAGTATATTTATGAATTTCATATGAAAAACATGAAAATTATTCTGACAGAAAATAATATTTGTGCTGATTTATCAATCAACAAAGCAATGGTTCTCTAAAATGTTTAGTCAAAATACATATATGTATGTTCCATGAACACTTCTCTATATACTAACCCGAAAATAAACAACTGTGAGCTTGGTTATTGCGAATTGAAAGTTGTATGTTTTATTCAAACATTTAGAGGCAAAAAAGGGGCTTAAAGCCGGTTTATTCGCAAGAAGGAATTGTTTTGATTCACTTCTTCACCTTATCCCACACACAAGAAGCTAACAAACAAAACATCATCAAAAATTTTTAGTGCCAACATTTGGAGGCCGATTTAATATTAGGGTAAGGGAGGGAAATATGGACTACGTGGGTAATATGGACCACACGGTTATTTCCCACTGCATACATGGGACTTACAGTTATTCATGTTCAAACTTTGCGCTAATACCTAAACCTTATAATAGAGCGATTTCAGCGTTCGGTGAAGGCGCATGTTTCTGTAAAGTAGATTTTTCTAAAAAAAAGATCATTGATAATTTTTTTCTAGTGAGTATATTTCATTATTTCACTTTAAAGACATCGCGTTTTTAAATAAATGGTTAATTATATAAGATCAGTGAATACCATTTATAATTTATTATTACAAATAAGTTCATTAACCAAAAGAGTTTTTGATAAAACAAACATTTATTTCACTAACACGTGCTGTGGGTAATATGGACCACCAAAGAAAAAAGCCTCAAAAACAAATGTATTTATCATCTTTTTCAGATGGGGAATCTAGTTGCAGTTTTCATGACGAGTCTGATGGTCATTATATGTAATTCGTTAACTACAAAGGAAAAAAATTATAAAAAATGCATATAATGTAATACCCTTTACTCAGAAGATCGACATGGCGAATTTTGGGTTGAATGTGTAATCTGACGTTCTTGGAGTCATGAAAAATGTGACGGATGTGGAAGTGACATTTTTATATGCAACTTCTGTACCAAATAAACATGTGGGGCAATATGGACTATATAGTCCATATAACACTAAACTTTTTTTTTATCTTCATTTTGAGTACTTTCAGTTTTTTAATTTTTTTTCTTTATCCTGATGAGATATTTAGCTAAAAGTGAATCAGATTAAAGGTAAATTGTTTTCTTTAATGAATGACATAAAATTAATTGTTTTGTTTTATGTATTTTGGGTTTTATTTAAAAAAGAAAGATGGGTGGTCCATATTTCCCTCCCTTACCCTAATAATTTAAAAATACCAAGAAAAAAGGCGCTTAAGCTCGGTTTATTCGCAATAAGGAATTGTTCCGATTAAATTTTCTTATTTTCCAACTCTGGACAAATTAACGAACAGGCCTGATCAAAACATTTTAATTTCCAAGACTTCGAGGTAACTATAATATAGGTAATTTAAACATGCCTCTAAAAAAGGGGCTTTAGCCCAGTTTATTCGCAAGAAGGAAGAGTCTGGATTCTAATTTTTAAATTTTCCAACTCAGGAGAAGTGCACAAACAAAACCTCATCAAAAAAACTTCAGTGTTCTAACTTTGAGTTTTTTCCTATATTCCCAGGATGTGTTTAAGGTTTGATTGACTTGTGGCAGTACTAAAACTCAAAATTTTGAAAAAATATTTATACACCTCTAAAAGGTGATTGACGGAGCACCTTTTCCGCACTGAGCCGTTTAAAATATGTAAAAATAAAAAATCTCCATAGAGCACCGCTCCACCCTAGTATATATGTTTCAAATATTATTTGTAGATCATGTAAATTTTAATAAAATAGATCCCGCGAAAACAGCCCCAGAGATTTCCTTAGAAAACTAGTTTTTCAAATTTGAACGGTTTGTAAAAAATATCTCCTAAGCCATAGGTCGTACGAAAAAAGGAGCTGAGAATGGTTTGTAGGAAATATAATTTTCTACAAACAAATATATATATTTACTTTTTTTGTGCGATTAGTCGTTCGAGAGTTATATCAATTTAAAAAGTACAACATATAAATATCGCAAAGTCTTAAAACTTTTTAAATTGACATACCTCTTAAACCATGGGTAATATTAAAAGAAATTGATGAACCTTGTTCGTAGTAAGTCATTGAAGCTAAGCAACTGTTGACTCAGTAAATAAGTGTCGATCACTATTTTTTCGTAATTGCAGCCGTAAACGAAATTATTGAAAAAAATTTACTTTCGCAACTTTTGACCTTGAATAACTTTTTTTGGGCAAACGATTTTGCAATGTACTTTTCACACGTTATTTTTTATGTATTGGTGAATACAATTCCGGAAAAAAAAAATTCATTTGGAACTATTTTTCCTTCGGCTAAAGCAACATGTCCCACAGGACAGGCGTGATTATATGTGGAAGTGGCCGGAAAATATGTAATCAATTTCCTTGTTTATACTTGTTGCGTCTGTTGAAAATTGCAAAATGACTGAATAATTAGTTCACGACAAATTAATCAATTTTCATTGAAAAAAAATTTGCGAAATGAAATTTTTAATAACGAATGTTTTTTCTTAAAAACACTGCTGGGATGTTATATCCCAAAAATTTAAATCTAAAAAATCTGCCCGGACTATATACCCTAAGTAACTCTGCAGCGCCTGGCGAAAATGGAAGCGAAAATTTGAATTTGGAGACGCTCAAAAACTTCACTTAAATTTAGTTTCTAAGGTAAGCCTATCACGAATATTGTATACCCCACAGTTTTTTTCGGTTCGAAAAGGTTAAAATGGTTTGGGATGCATTAAATTTTATGAATTGCATCACCTAACGGTTCCCGAGCAAATTTTCGTTTTTCCTACAAATTTGAACCAATCTAATGTAGGTATAACTTTTAGTACGAAGGTTTTCTTTCAAACTCGGCATAATTTGTATACATTAAAAATATAATTTGCTTCTGAAAACTGATACGAATTTAAAAGTAATGCAATTATGAGTGGCCACAAAGATGTTCGGACTGCTGTAATAAAATTTGTCCGGTGTCATCCTTCGCCTGCCTAAAAATAAAGTGCACTTTACAATTTACAATTCATCTACGGTAACCAACCGTACTGTATTATATAGAACAGTTCTCGTACTGTTCTTCAAGACTCTGTTCCGTAAAATTTATTTTTAAGTAAAGTGAATGAAAATTTAGCCTTCATCATAAGAAATTGCTGCAATTTTAATACCTACTAGTCAGTTTTTTGTGAAAATGTTAATAACTTATGCAATTTGTTAATGTTGTATGGTAATCAAAAAATGTATAATAGTTTTATTGAAAGCACAATAATTTCTTTGCAGCCACCTGGCAACACTGGTCCCTAACAGTTAAAGATCTCAAATTTAAAATTATTCATCGTATATATGAAACATTTTTTCCACAAACTATTACGTGAATCATGAGGAAATTAAATGGCATATGTAGGTAAAGTGTTGGTTTTAGACACCAGATATTATATTTTTTATTTACTTTGATTCAAGCCGAAAAATCGCACAACTCATTCCATAGATTTTTGATAATAATGAAATACAAACAACGTCAAGCCGATATTTTTGCATAAATTGACTTTGCATGATCTTTAAATGAGCTCTGAAAAAAATTTAAAAATTCTCAGCTAACTTTTTTGACACCACTTTTGGGGGTAATTTTGAAAAATCGTCAATAGTTTACGAGATTAAACGGGATGTAACGAAAAGTACCGACTTATGATAAAGTGCAAGCATTATTTGCTACAGTATAACAATATGCTACGATAAAGAAGGGGGATTTAATTCTATGCCAGGCTAAAGATAGTACTTATCATTTAAGTCACAATTACTTATGCTTGGAATGAAAATCTTCTTGTACATAGATACTTGAGTATTTTAAATTTGTTATTCGATTAAAGACTTCAAGGTTTCATACTCTTATTTTATTCAATAAATTTATTTTTAACCAATATTCATAAGTACACTTACTCTTGGTTTGAAGCAGAGAAAAATTATTTTTACGAGTGCTCCTTAATGCTATTCAAGATGATATCCTATCAAAAATGTTTGCTTTTCATTAACTTTGAATTACTCATTTGAGTAGTAATTCGAAAATGCTTTAGAACACGTTGCGCACCAAACAAACTTAGATCCTTTTGCTATTTTCTTCTTACATTTCTTAGAAGAACTTTTGTCGTAAACCCAAATGGAAACAGTTTTTCCAATCGATGATAATCGGCACGTTTACATGTGATGAAAAATAACAAGCGAAGCACCAGGAATCAACAAGGAAACGTAGACTTGCTCAAGAAAATTAACATACATACACGTATTACATTTATACATACAATCGTACTTACACAGATCGTTTGTATGTATGTTAGGATGTATAAACATATATGCATGAAGTAGAATAGCAAATGCTTTTTACAATAACAATCCCTTTATTGTGAGAACAAAAAAGCGATTGGATAGAAAAATACACCAGGAGTGAGTGGCTTACTGGAAACAGTACTGACAACATTGTACCAACATATGTTGCAAAACTTTTAAGGAAAAAATTGAAAAAATATCTACTTATTTTGGAATGTATGTACGAATAACAACGCACTGAAATGGAATGGTGTTACAGAAATCAGTGAATAAAAAAAAATAAAAATCAGTTAACGACACGTTGACTTCAATCGCCATGTTGCACGCATAATAACAAAAAAAATTTTATGTAAAAACATAAACTTTCAGCTTAAATTACAGTAAACGAAATTTAAAAAAAACTAAAATCAAAAAAAAAAAAATACTAAATACTAAACACTCATATTTGAGGTGCTTAGGCTCCAAAAAAAGTCTCATAAGTTATTTCAGTAAATAGCTAGGGTTGTATACAGTAAGTCCCGCTTAAGAGACTGGACCAATATGTCAACAATTTTGAGACACTTAAGAGGGATAGGCACTTAAAAGAGTATATACTTAAGAATACACTTTGTGATATTGGAAACAATATGTATGTATTCTCCTTTAACTCCTAGGAGGAGCATAGGGCTAATATGAAATCTCTCCATTTGTCACGATCCCTTGCGATGACTTTGATCTCTTGCCACGATTTTCCCGATTCTTGGATTTCCTTTTCCAACGACCTTTTCCAGTTGGTTTTGGGTCTACCACGTCCTCTACTGCCTTGTGGATTCCACTCAAGGGCCTGGCGACAAACTTCGCTGTGTGGTTTCCGGAGAGTGTGACCAATCCATCCCCATTTGCGCAGCTTGATCTCGTTTGCTATAGCCTTCTGTTTGCATTTTTGATGTAGCTCGTCATTTGATATAGTGCGAGGCCACCAATTCTTAGTATACGCCTTAAGCATTTGGAAACAATACAACACTATAATGATCTCACAAAAAAAAAGAAAAAATTAAGTTGCTATGAGCGGAAGAAATAGTATAGTATGCGAAATTTTGTTTCATAGAATTATCTTGCTGAATTTTCCTGTGAAAAATATTTACACAGACGGACAGTAAGACGAAAATGGTTACATCGACTCAGGAGGTGAGGCAGCAATATCCATTTGTTTCAATTACACTGTGGAACAAAATTTTTTTGTCAAAAGTTTACTCGGATCTGACGCTGCGGGGTGAAAATATAAGACTATTTGTCTCAGTTTGTTCAAGTTAGCTCCCTTGAATTATGTGGTTTTTTAGATATATTTCGTAAGTAAACTGATTTTAATTATATCTGGTGGTGGGGTTTTCTTTGTCTCGTCCATATCTGCACTTTCATTACCAAATCAGTCTTTTTGGATGCATTTTTGGCAAGTTAGAGCCCAAAAAAGTGATATTTTTCGCCTTTTACGACATTCGTCTCAATAGAAATCACCCGCGTGGTGGATTTATGTATAGGTTTTGCCTTCTAACGTATAGGCGAGATCCATACGAACATTTTGATATAATGTATGTGGCATATAGGCAAAAAACGCTCAAGTGAGCAACCTAAGGAATTAACCGTAAGAAAGGCTTTAATAAAATGATGATTTGTAACAACTTGTAAAGATTTTGTAAAAATGTTAGATAAAATGGTATTTTTTCTTTTTTTGGACCAGAATTATTCATTTATTATTTAAAATCCCTGTTTCAAATAGGTACGTAAAAATAAAGCAACATCTCCTCTGAGAGAACTATAAAAATATGTGGACACTTTCCATATGTCAAGAAACTATATCCCAGAAAAAAAAATTGGGGTAATCGATATTGGTTCAAATTTTTTTTTTGACGAATCATATTGGTTCCAGTTACAGGAGAATCATTCCTAAATATGAATGTTTCTTGCACCTCCAAATCCGATGTGCATGCTGCCGAGGCAGGTGGATTAACCACACTATGGTGGGTACCACTTGGAGAGTTATTTTCCATCGTTTTTCGAACCATGCTTTATTAGTATAATCTTCTCAGACCTCAGACCCAAAACCAACTGGAAAAGGTCACTGGAAAAGGAAATCCAAGAATCGAGAAAGTCGTGGCAAGAGATCAAAGTCATCGCAAGGGATCGCATTAATTGGAGATGTTTTATATTGGCCCAACGCTCCACCTAGGAGTTAAAGGAGTATATATACATATTGGTTCAAAAGTTATTAACAACATAGTGATGTCATGCAAGTCTTTTTTCAGCATTAGAGAAAAACAAGGCATCTTACGAAAAAAGTGTATATGGTATAAAATGCTTAGAATAACACAGTGCAACATTTTTCAAGTCATTGACGGTGAACTAAAATCCGTTATAAGGCGTCGAAAGTACTCGCCGAAACAAGTAATTCTGCCAGAGCGTTTTGCAAAGTTGGCTCATATAAGGATTTTATGGTCATTTTTGCGATTTTAAGGAACTAGATGAATTTTTTTCGGTTTGTTCGGCATTTTTTTTTTTTCTTCTATTCAATAGCTACAACATTGCTGAAGTCATCAAAACAATATTTTCGGCTCGTTACCGAGGTATAGTCATATGAAAAAATCGAAAAATCGCTCAAAATCCAATTTGAGGCAAAAAGTTGCAATTTTCAGCTGGATAATAATTATTATAAGCCATATGAAAAAATCGAAAAATTATAATTATAATTATCCAGCTGAAAATTGCAACTTTTTGCCTCAAATTGGAGAAATGAGAATAATGTCCAACTCTGGTTTATAGTCACATAACGGTAACTTATGTAAATAATAGTCAAATATGTAAAGCAAATGAGTGGGATTACAGGCTAATGAGTGAGAGTGAGTAATTAAGAAAAGTGCCAAATTCACTTTCAAATTAATTAATAATTAAATTAAATAAATAAAGTGGTACTTCACAAAAGTATGTGTAATTAGGGGAAAATTTCATTCAAACAAACAAAAGCATTTACAGTACAAAAATCTCTATTTAAATTTTTTGGAATCGATGAAAATCTGGTGGTTTCTCTCATGTCAGCATAATTTGATGAACAAATAAACAATTTTGGCATTTACACACCTAGCAGTGGAGTAATGAAGGTATGTAGGTATCAGCAACTAAAAAACATTGTGGGTAACCTAACTACGTGTAAATACACTACCTAAAACAACTTACAACACAAATACACTTTACATTGAACACAAATACCAACACCCATCAATAACCATAATAGCATCGTGGTACATGTTAGGTACTATGTACGAGTATATATGTAGGTACCTAATGCTGGTGTTTGTTGTGCGATTTGGTGTTTCCCAACTGCTGCCAAAGTAGGTTCCTTGGTCTGTCAAAAGAACAGACAGACAGGCGGACAGGCAGTTAAATAGATGTACGGAAATTTCAATACAAACTTACTTATTTGCTGTTTATCGACAACAACAACGTCAGCAACAATAGCGGCAATATGTACAGGCAAATAACTGAAGCCCAACACCATAGTTTCAACATGAACATCTTCGCCTGTTATTTTAAGGACTCGTACTTACGTAGAGCTCCTCTTTAGAATTTAAATTTTTGCATTAACAACAAAATATCGCCAGTTTGTATTAGTGCACACGCACATACATACAAGTACAAGTACATATTTGTACTTTAATTTTTTATTTTTTTTGACAACCCAGCAAATATTTTCAACCGCGAAAGAATCGAATTTTAATAGCTGAGTTAATCAAATGAGTCTCAGGCTTTTGTTTAATCGGGAGAAACTAGCCGGTAGTCTTGTATAATTTAGAAGAACCCGCAAATGAATCGTTAGCGTCTTCACATGAATTCGACGAAAGTGTCTGCAGATTACTGCCCAAAATGAATTTTAAAGAGAAACTAGTCAGGGTGTATCCTTTGGCCTGGCCAAACATTAAATACCCTACACTGCAGTATATCGAAAATTTTCCTTAATGGGAGGTGCCACGCTCCTTTGTCCGAGTTCACCCAGTGTTTGCTCAGAGCTTGCATTTATAGTTATTAGTGTCGGAGTGAAATTCAGTTGGATAATCTCAAAAAATGTTTTAAGTATAGCGTTTTGAAGCTTTTGCTTATATGGGTAGTGCCACGCCCTCTTGTTTGATTTTACTTAGTTTTTACTCAGAGCTTGCATTTATAATTCTTAGTGTCTGAGTGAAATTTAGTTCGATTATCTCAAAAATCGCTTTCAGTAAAGCGTTTTGAAGCTATTGCGTATATGGCAGGTGCCACGCCCTCTTGTATGAATCCGCTCAGTTTTTGCTTAGAGCTTGCGCTTATAGTTCATAGTATTTATGTGTATTTTGGTTGAATTGTCGTGAAAAATACTCATAAAGTTGCATTTTGAACATATTTTTTGTCTGGGCGGTAGGCGCGTCCGTTAACAGATTTCGCTAGTTTTTAATCCCACGAGCTTATTTTCACCACGGAGACAGTATACAAAATTTTATTGAATTATCTTGATCAATTTTCATGTAAACAATATTTCCACGCACAGCCAGCCAGACAGACAGACAGACATTTCTATATCGACTCGGGAGGAGACGCTGATCAAGAATATATATATATACACGTTTCTATATCTGCCACGCCTCATTCTCTACGTTACAAATGGAACGACAAAGTGAATATACCCTGGGTGTGGGGTATAAAAAGTGAAGTTTGCCATTTTGCTTTGTAAAAAATGCCAAGCCTCAGAAATATTGAGGGTTTTCCATAAAACGTGTAAATACCTCGAAAACCTCGTATACTCGTAATTGTTGCCAAACTCATTACAGACTTTGACAGTTTCACGAGGTTTCCGAGGAATTTTCACGTTTTAAGGAATACCTAATTGCCTTTTGGAATAATGTTTTTTTTTAAATTCTGCGTAATTTCTCAGGAGTCATCTCCCAAGAAGTTTTATTTTAAATGATCTTATAGAGAAGTGTTACGAGAATCTTTTGTTGGTCGCGGAATGCTCACGTCAGAAAGTTGTCAGTTCATCCCAAAAAAATATTGCCAGATTCAAAGATCTTCCAAATATTTGCTGGGTACATACTTACAAGAGCAAGTACGTATTTGTACTATATTTTTTTTCCAATGTTTGTGTTCGAGTGGGTGAGTGTGTAATTGTGTTTACGTACTTTGTTTAAAATTTCGCAACACGTTTTAAACGAGCTGCTATAAAAATTGTTTAGTATCTCTAAAACTAAAATGAGCAAAAAACAAAAACAAAAAAAATCTCTAAAAAATAGCAAAACAAAAAGTAGAGCAAAATGAAATTGCAAATACGAGTGTGAGCAAATATTGCTGATGAGTTAAATGGACGTTTGTGTTCGTGTTTGTGTTGCTTAGAGTTGACCCTCTAGGAAATTGAGTAACACTTCTACGGAATAAGACATGGTTACACATTCCAATATTACTTCTAAAGATGAACAAATCAAGTATTGTTGCTCTCTATCTTACGAGTATTTATTTATCTTTTTTCTAATTTCTAAATCGAGAATATACATAAGCACTTTGTCCTTCTATGAAAAACATTTAAAAGGAAGCGTTAAAGCTACACGGAGAGAACTTTGAGCTGAAAATAATCCTAAACCACATAATTTTTCTCAGCTTGGCCATAATTTGCTTGCCAACAAGTTTTAATGTGATTACACCGTTCGACACAAAAAAAAATGAGAAAATCCAAAAAATTCTTAAAGTAGACGTTAAAAAGAAATACCCGTGTCTCGTGGTTTTTCCCCAGCACGTCACATTTTTTTTAATCGATTTTGTAAGGATTTTTTTCCACTGTTTATGAAAAAACAAAAATACCGCAATCTTGTGTTAAATCGATGAATTTAACTATATGATCCTTACATTTGAGGTGTATTATGTGTTCAGCAAACTTATGCAGGATATTGCGGGGAATATTTTTGTAGCATATTTTAACCCTGCACAACCTCCACATGTGGGTCATTTTTGCCCTTTTCTTAAAAAGGTACAAAAATGGCACCCAAAACAGGGGAATATTGAGTCAGTATGTATTACAGAAATATTTGCTATACAATTACACTACTAGTTGCTGAACACTAAAAAAACAAAATTTTATCCCGAAAGCAAAAACATCGTTAAAATCAGTAAGCAGTTCTAACAATAAATATTTTTCGAATTTCACCCCACTGTAAAACTCTAAAACTACATTTTGGACAAAACTCGTTCTCACAAGATCATAACGAAATCACACAAGCATCATTTTCCTAAAATACATAAACCTATTATATCCTGTTTTTATGGGTCTTTTTGACCCCTTTTTCTAAAACTGAGCCACAATGGGTTAAAAAATTTTGCAAAAATATTTTACAAAAAATTTCACTAAGAGTTGCCAAAGACGAAAAATTCTTAAAACTTAAGGTGAGCGCGTCAGGGATGTAATTAATATGCAATGTGAAAAGTCCTAATTGATTTTAACGATTTTTTTGGTTTCGGGCTCAAATTTCGACCTTCACGTTTTTCGAAACTAGTAGTATAATTTTATAGCGAATATTCCTGTAGCACAATTGACTCAATATTTCCCTGTTTTGGGTGTAATTTTTGTACCTTTTTAAGGAAAGGGCAAAAATGACCCACATATGCGGGTCAAACAGTGTTAAAATATTATACAAAAATATTCCCCGCAATATCCTGCATAAGTTTGCTCAACACATGATACACCTCAGATGTAAGGATCATATAGTTAAATTCATCGATTTAACACAAGAATGCGGTATTTTTGGTTTTTTCATATATGTATTTACCGTGGATAAAAAAACTTCAAAAATCGATTAAAAAAAAACATGACGTGTTGGAGAAAAACCACGAGAAACGAGTATCTTTTTTTAACGTCTACTTTAAGAATTTTTCTGATTTTCTAAAGTATTTTAAAAAAAGTTCGAAATTGTTCCACAGTGTTATTTATCAAAAAAGTATAAATGCCAGCTTGTGCTTAAATTCAAAATATGAATATGCTCATTTTCGCCCAATACAAGAAATGTCATTTCATTGTCGAAAATCAATGTACCAAAATGTATTTAACGACATCTCAGTATATCGTAACATCCTAGAATGGGATGTCAGTAGTAGGAACTTTACCACACATACCCAATGTGTCCGACGACCAAAATTTATTTAAGCACTAGTTGACATAAGCATATTGAAAATTATAAACACACAGATGAGAATATTTATTTTTTTATAAACAAGCACAGAAGGCCTTGATGTCAAGCACGGTTTCAGGCAGAACCATAGCACCACCACTGCCTTGGCCGAGATCACATCTGTAATTACAGAGGGGCTTAACTGCAAAAGGCTGCCTCTGCTTACGATTGCAGTGGCTCTAGATCTCTCAAAGAAATTCGATACTTTCGACCTTAACATCCTCCTTGCAGATCTTCAAAACACGACCATCTCCGTCAGTTACCAAAAGGTTTCTAGCAGCTTAGTAACATGGTAGATGGGCTTTCGTGGAATTTTTTGCGGATCTTCAAAACACGACCCTCTCCGTCAGTACCAAAAGGTTTCTAGCAAGTTATTAACATGGTAGATGGGCTTTCGTGGAATTTCGAAGTGCTAGCTCCAAAAACTAAAGATAGGCGTGCCGCAAGGAGGCGTGCTTTCACCTCTGCTTTTCAACTTCTATCTCTCTACCATACCACTCCCTCCGTCCGAGGTCACTTTGGTCTCATACGCTGATGATTGCACTACTGTGGCATCAGCCAACACAGTTTCGAAAGCTGAACAGAGGATCAATGCGTATCTTGTTACTCTCAAGCAGTTCTTCGGTGACCGAAGGCTGCAACTTGCTACGCAAAAATCTTTTGCGACGCACTATGGTTTTTTTTGGACTAAAAAGTGCACACAAAAATAATTCACTACAAAGACCCTTTTTTTTTAAAAAAAATCAAATGCAAAATTAAAGGTTATACAATGTGCTATCTGAAAAGATGGCCGCTTTTTCTAGCATTTGATCCACAAATTAGGGACAGAGGTCGAAATCTCATAAATTTTGAAAAAAACGGTTTTTCTGTTTAAAAATGTTAGTCGCATTAAACGCAGGAGTGATATATGAATAAATATATATGCACTCAATGAAATCAAGCAAGAAAAAATTAATTCATTATAAAAATGGGCGGTGCCACGCCCCAAAAACAAATTCGTCATATCTCCGAAACTATTAGACGCAGATAGATAATATTCGGTACGTTTGTAACAGGCACAAAGAGAAATAATATTAACTAGAAAAGTAGGCCCCGAAAATGTAAAACACACCATATCTTCGAAACTTTTTGACCCATGTAGATGAAATTCGGTTTATATACAAAAGTCATCAAGACAAATAATGTCTGCTGAAAAAATATGTGGAGCCACGCCCACACGCAGAGCTACATGAATGAACTTGTTTCCTGTAGAACAGAGTGGCAATTAATAAGGATATCTTCATTGTTGGGTGTGGTACCGCCCTTTTTTTCAGCAAATGTTATTTGACTCACTACTCTTTATAAATATACCGAAATTTATCGCTGTAGCTCAAATAGTTTCGGAGATATGATAAGTTTTATATTTGTAGGGCGTGGCACCGCCCACATTTTTAGTGGATACTATTTTTTTCTGCGCCTGTCACAAATATACCGAATCTTATCTATCTGCGTCCAATAGTTTCGGAGATATTGCGAATATGGCGAATTTGTTTATGGGGCGTGGCACCGCCCATTTTCACTTTGATTTGATTTCATCTTAATTAATTTGATTAAATGCACATAAATTTATTAATATATCACTCCTGTTTAATGCGACTAACATTTTTAAACAGAAAAACCGTTTTTTTCAAAATGTATGAGATTTCAACCTTTGTCCCTTATTTGTGGATCAAATGCTAGAAAAAGCGGGCATCTTTTCAGATAGCACATTGTATAAACTTTAATTTTGCATTTGATTTTTTTTAAAAAAAAGGGTCCTCGTAGTGAATCATTTTTGTGTGCACTTTTTAGTCCAAAAAAAACCATAGTGCGACGCTCTTCACCTCATGGACTAGTGAGGTTAATAAATCCCTCAATATCCACATAAACGGAGACCAAATACCAACAGTTTAAAATTCTCAAGGCACGCAAGTGAGGTCTGCTCCAAATTAAGTAAGAGAAACCATGTGCTGAGTGCCATTCCCGGAACCTCATGGGGTAAGGACAAAGAGACTCTGATCGCAACATGTAAGGCAATCGGGCGATCCATTTTGAATAACGCCGCCCCCATCTGGTCTCCGGCACTCAGTAATACGCAGTGGAGCAACCTCCAGTTCAGACAAAACAGAGCCTTGCGTATAGCTATCGAGTGTCACCTCATGACCAATCCAGACCATCTGCATGATGAGACTGGGCTCCTAAAAGTCAGGCCTGTTAACACAGCAATTCCTGCAGATCCTGCTGCAGTCCTGATCACCCCACTAATAGGGTGGTTAGTATGCCGACACCTCACAGGTGTATCAGGAAGGATTTTAGGTGTTATAGGGAAGCCATCTCGGACTTCTTACCTGACTCTTGAGACCCCGGGCCTATACGCGTTGCCCTCAATGGTCTGCATATGCACCTTGCCAGTATGGCTCAATAGCCGCCCTCCACAAATTCATCACAGTGAAAAATCGCTATCGAGGGAGGCAAGGAGCATACTCGCTGAACTTAGCTCGGGCTACTCTCTCATCTTGATGACCTACAGAGCCCGGATTACTGAGGGCACCGCGGATCGGTGCCCATCATGCAGTGTTAGTCCGCTTGACAACTCCAATCTTTTCAACTGTCCTTTCCGTCCCACCAACCTCTCTACGATTGACCTATGGTCCTGCCCAGTAGAGGTAGCCAAATTTCTGAACCTCTCGGACTAGACTCGACTTGTTTTCAACTTGTCTGTCTATAGGCGAAAGGACAAGTTTTGTTTTTCAACTTACTGACCTGGAGTTGGAGTTGCTACAACAACAACAACAACATAAAGCAAAAAAGGGAATATACAGTTTTTTAATTAGCAAGTACAACATGGCGTGCATTGAGCACAACTAGGACTAATTATCAAAATTAATATCATGCCCAAATTGGAACTCGAAGTGTAGCATATTTTGGAATGTTTTAGTGCAATATTGAGCTCAATTAGGAATACTTCGATTCCTGATATTTAAGTAAAATGTTGCATTGTCTTTCGAAATTCGGAGCCTTTCCTCCCTTTCATTTGGAAGTGGAAAGGCTACATAAAACTGAGTAAGAAAGATTAACATTAGAAGTTTTTCTTAAAATAGGAATTTCATATTGAAAAAAAAGTTATGTAGGGTAGAACGGGGTTAAACAACCACTTTTGTGTTTGGCACTCTGTAAAAACTTTGTTTATGATAATAATTTAAAAATTTCAACTGTTTCTGGTTCGTTGAACCCTTTGTTACAAAATTCATACGAAAATTTTTTTTCAAACTCTCAATGTTTATCCGGTATTTGCATTTGAACAAAAAGTGTGATATGGTTGTTATACCCCACCAGGTGGGGTAAAATAACGAAACTTTCTTTTTATCATGAAAGTAACCAACATTGTTATTTTAAGGGTTTTTATTTCATCAGAGTTTTACAAACCGTTACAAAAGAACAAAATTAACTTGAAAAAGTTTCTCTTGAGCTCCATTAATCGTTGGCGTCACTTTCCTCAACGTATACAACTTTTCTTGGACGAACTCTTTTGGAGCGACGAGTATTGTTTTTGGAGGCTGTGTCTTGGTTTTTTCTCGGAAAATTTCTTTAGAATCTTTTTTTCCGACCTTACCGTGGTCGACAATGCCTGTTTCTCCTTCTGGTTATTTAACCCCACGTGCTTTTGTTTATTTTAAGGCGAATAACTTTTTAACAAAATTAAATTTTGTAAAACCAATTACAGATTTGGATTCAACATGTAATTCTGCTTTTAGAAAACACTTACCTTTCTTTCTGCACTTCACTGATTTGTGGAATTTTAAACATTTGTCGACTGAAAATATTGCGGCGAGGACTCGTCAAATCTTTCTTTCGTCAGAACTCAGGTTATAACACACGTGCGGTAGTGGAATCTTTTGCCAAAGTTCCGTTGTATCGATCACTATCTACTGTACTAACGGTCGTTCGATTCGACTTTATTAAAAAAACTTAGAGGCAATTGGTTGTTTAACCCCGTGGCGATTTAAACCCGTTCTACCCTACATACTTATGTATATTAAAAGCAGTTTGAAAGATCGGTCGCTTTCTACTAAAGCTTTAGCCTACTGGGTTGCTGTTCTTGATTGCTGGTTTCTGTGGTGGCCTTGCAAATGTTGGCTTCTATAATGATGTTAGAATTTAAGTAACTTTTTGTAGTTATTTTGTGGCTTTTAATAAGGCTAATAATGTGTATTGGATTGTTTTTATTTCAAAATGTTTGCAGAGGACTGTCTAAGTGGATAAATTACATCAAAAATACATAATAGAAAAATTAATGAAATACCAACATTAATTTCTAGCTGCTTCTGATATTTGATTTAAGTAAGTTCTTTCATATATGTATTTGTTAACTTCATTCAAAAAGACGCACGCTACTCGTGAAATATTTTCCCAGTCCATTTTTCCTTATCCGTATTTTCTCATTTAAAAGACCTTTCAGACTATAAACCTATATGAGAAACCACACAGATACTATTGTGAGTTGTCATTTAGGTATTTCTTAAAAAAACCTAATTTTCCACTCGAAAAAAATAGGAAAAAAATGTTTCATTTTGAGGATGCAAATAGTTGCAATATCTAATAACTGTCACAACAAAAGTAAAAAAATAAAGGTCATCTGTAACTTAGTTTTCTGACATTTTAAAGCAAATTTTCTATTTTTTTAGTGAGACGGTAAAACCAAGATAACACGGTAAAGCGTAAACGGTGTTTTTTTGTGCTTTTGGGAAGGGTTATCCGTACAAGATTTAACACTAATGAGACCGGATTCAAAATAAGCATAACCCAATACATCACAAATGGCTATTATTGTTCTGTTTCGCCATGAATATACAATTTTACGCTGAATTTTATTTTTTTGGTTCAGTTTGATTAATTTATACAGTTTTTTGTTAAAAGTATAAAAATTCAAAAAAATCTCTAGAGTAAAATGTGAAAAATATCACTTCTTGAAAGTTCAGATACCTCAAAAAATAAAAACCAAAACTTGAAGCTAAACATGCTGCTGAACAGAACTGGCAAAGGGTAAAGAATATAATTTAAAAAAAATGTAATTCAATTTGTGGAAAGTGCTTGTTTTATTCAAAAGATAAAGCATATAAATGAAAAAAATTACTCTAAAATTCCTAAAAGGGCCTTCAAGCTTGTTGTGGGAACCGTAAACGCCATTTTTTTTAGTTCTATGTAGTTTTTGTTATTAATAGGACCCAAGGCTACAGAAAAATTGCGCGCACCTTTATATTTTAACACTTTCTGTTTTTGGACCACTCTAAATCTTCTATATGGGTGATTCTCAGATAACTGTACTTTTTGTGTCCTCTGGAGATTTCACCTATACAGTAGGCTTTTTTTTCACAAAAAATTTCGCTATAAGTTAGAAACTATGTTTTTCTAATAGAGCGGATCAATTTTACCACCAAATAATTATTGGTCTATTGTGAAAGTTTGCAAATATACCCCAAATGTCACAAACGTGGCATGTCCTACCCCTACTTTTTATACACAAAACGATGAAAAACGACCAAAAAACGGAAATGGAACAGAAAACAAGTTACTACACATATTAAGTAAATACTTAAGGCTACAATATTCTGACCTCATCTGCAGTTTTAAATAATTTTTAGAGGGCACAATTTCGAATTGAAAACTGTCCCCTAGTTTTGGAAAAAAAAAATTTCTTGAAAGCATAATGCTACTACTGCATGGTACTACTGTTTCAGTCAATAGATTGCAATACATATGCATTAGTTCTGATCACTATCCATCACCCAAAGGTCATCATGTCAAAACGCGTCCAAAAAGAAATCTGTTTGCGTTTTATAGGGCATTTTATAAACAAAAACCGTTTTTTCTAAAAATTATGGTCACAAACGTGGCACTCGGCACTCCCAGGTAGGACATTTTATTTTATGCATGAAACAATTTTTTTGTAGGATTTGCAGACATGACCCCAAATTCTTTCGGAAAAATCTTGAACTCAAAAGCGTGCTTTACAATGAGCGATAAACTGCAAAAATGTCACAAACGTGGCGCATCAAAAATGTCACAAACGTGGCACTTTTTATCAGTCTGCAAAAAACATATTTCATATAAAGTTTGAGTATACAGATGTTTAGTTGAAGGCTATTAATTATGTTTTTAATACAAAAATTTTTCTACACCATCAGAATCCTGAGTTATCCTTGCTCAAAAGTGAAAAAATCACTGCTTTGACATCTAGTTAAAGCTATAGAACAAAAACAACAACAAGTAAAATAAATTTTTGTCAATGGATTCAGACAGCCAAATTTATTGTCAACAAGACATAATTTACCGTTTTTCAATTGGATTCTTAGCTTCCGAGTTATAAGCGTTTAAATTAAGGACATCTTTCGATAACATACAAAGGATTTTTCGAGACCGAAAAGTTACAAAAAATCAAGTTTTATTATTTTTATCAATAACATATTTAATTACAAAAATTTCGTGACTTTGCAGACCATAATCGCATGAAAAATGACAGCTCTATTCTAGATTTAGTGACTAAGCCTACTAAACTACTACTTTGCAAATTCGCAGAATCAAAATTTCATCTGTTCATTCACTTAATCTACAATAGAGCCTTATTTTTTCATCCGATTTTAGTCTGCAAGGGCTTAAAATTTTCGTGATAAAATATATTTCTGGTAAAAATCAGAGTTGGGCAAATTGCATTACTTTTTTAATGCATTGAATTAGTAATGCTAATGCAAAAAATCGTTGCATTGATTTTTGGAATTTAATGCTATTGAAAAAATCCATTGCATTGATTTTTGGAATTTAATGCTATTGAAAAAATCAATTGCATTGATTTTTGAAATTTAATGCTATTTAAAAATCTATTGCAATGATTTTTGAAATTTATTGCTATTTAAAAATCTATTGAAATAATTTTTGAAATTTATTGCTATTTAAAAATCTATTGCAATGATTTTTGAAATATATTGCTATTTAAAACTCTATTGCAATGATTTTTGAAATTTATTGCTATTGGAAAATCTATTGCATTGATTTCTTAAATTTTTCAATTTGCATTAAATTTACAATACATTGGTTGGTTTTAGGAAAAAGGAATTTTCTTTTCAACCAGGAACTTTTGAACCATACCCTCTTTTTTTCCCCACCAACCAACCAACTCAACCCAACCCCACCCCCAACACACAATACCATTTTTATTTTCCTTCTTGTTCCTCGGAGGCTTCCTTCAATTATCCTGATTGGTTTCCATTTCACTTCATCATTTCATCATTTCATAATTTATATTTTAATTTTTTTCCGTGTTCGCCCTTGACTTGAACCTGGATCCAAACATGTTCCGTGATCGCACCTTAACGATCTCAGCCAAAGCAGCCATTATTGAGTAGCTGGCTGTAAATTTATTATATCATAATTATTCTGTCATATTAAAACAAAAAAAATTATTTTTGCCATCGTTGGGATTCGAACCCGAGCTACTTTCAACATTCTGAATCGCGCATCTCAACGTTCTCTTCCAAATTCGAATATATTTTTGTATGAATAAATACATTTATAAATTTTGTTCAAAAATTTATTTAAATTGTTATTTCCCCGAGTTTCCAGATTTGGATTTTTTTTTATTTTTTAGAGATTTTTTTCGGTTAATGCAAATGCATGAAAGGTTAATAAGAAAATTTATTTTCCATATGAATTAAATGTTACTCATGCTTATTGTTTCAGAAATGTGTAATCAGATGTAATATGTAATGTAATAGATGTGTATTCAGGATAGTCGCTCTCCCTTATCAGTGTGAGCTAAAAATTTACGTTCAAAAACTATGGTTTTGCATCAAATATTTTCAGGCCCGATGCAAGACCTCTAGGACGCAGTGTTCACCTGAACCCAAAATTTTGCTAATTGGGACTCATATCAGTGTACTGTCTTATTGATTCATCTGTATATGATATGGGACTATTTCCAGGGATTCCATTAACAGCATTTGCCGTGAAGACATCACTACATCATAACAGAAGAGTTAACTGAAAACAGAAGATTTTGTCTCCAAAGGGTCTACCAAATCTTAGCCTACAACGATAGAACTCTAGTTGTGATCAAAAGTCGTGGACTTGGTAGTCCTGCTACCATTAGTTCGTCAATCAACCTATAGTATATGGTGAAATAGGCGACTGGAATAATTCGAAATCTTTCAAAAAAAATTTGTGTGGTTTCGTTCTAACATATGTAGGTGTCCGTCGAATGGCCTTGTTATATGTTCACATATAAAGTTATTGATAAATCTACCCAATCGACGGAGTTACAAATTTCTTTTAAAGAGATTATCGTTTGTTTTATATTGGTCTTTCATATCTAAGAGTACTTGAAAAATGGGCATAGCCAAGATCGAGAATGCACTGGATTTGTTATTATATACAGCTAAAGATACGACTTAAGTTTTGTGGCACATATGTATAAGCATAAAAGGTACCGTATATTTAACATATTTAAAAAAAAAAAACCTTAAAATCGCAAAAAACAAATTTTCGTGAATATCTCCTTAACGATATACACTTGCCACAAAATTTTAACACTCTTTAACTCTTAGTACCGTTTTATAGGAAATTTCTTGAGCTACAAATTTGTGCCATAACGTTTTTCTGTAGAAGTAAGCGTTAACGAAATATTTGCAAAAAACTGATTTTCGTAGCCCTAGATCCCGAATAACTTTTTATGCGCACACGACTTCGCAATAGACTTTTCACACTTTGTTTATCACGCATAAATAAAGACAATTCCAGTGAAAAATATCCACTTGGAATTTTTTCGCAGAAAAATTTTAATTTTCCTGGGCTATGTATCATTTCTGAAACAACAAGCATAAGTAACATTTAATTCATATGGAAAATAAATTTTTGCAGACATGACCCCAAATTCTTTCGGAAAAATCTTGAACTCAAAAGCGTGCTTTACAATGAGCGATAAACTGCAAAAATGTCACAAACGTGGCGCATCAAAAATGTCACAAACGTGGCACTTTTTATCAGTCTGCAAAAAACATATTTCATATAAAGTTTGAGTATACAGATGTTTAGTTGAAGGCTATTAATTATGTTTTTAATACAAAAATTTTTCTACACCATCAGAATCCTGAGTTATCCTTGCTCAAAAGTGAAAAAATCACTGCTTTGACATCTAGTTAAAGCTATAGAACAAAAACAACAACAAGTAAAATAAATTTTTGTCAATGGATTCAGACAGCCAAATTTATTGTCAACAAGACATAATTTACCGTTTTTCAATTGGATTCTTAGCTTCCGAGTTATAAGCGTTTAAATTAAGGACATCTTTCGATAACATACAAAGGATTTTTCGAGACCGAAAAGTTACAAAAAATCAAGTTTTATTATTTTTATCAATAACATATTTAATTACAAAAATTTCGTGACTTTGCAGACCATAATCGCATGAAAAATGACAGCTCTATTCTAGATTTAGTGACTAAGCCTACTAAACTACTACTTTGCAAATTCGCAGAATCAAAATTTCATCTGTTCATTCACTTAATCTACAATAGAGCCTTATTTTTTCATCCGATTTTAGTCTGCAAGGGCTTAAAATTTTCGTGATAAAATATATTTCTGGTAAAAATCAGAGTTGGGCAAATTGCATTACTTTTTTAATGCATTGAATTAGTAATGCTAATGCAAAAAATCGTTGCATTGATTTTTGGAATTTAATGCTATTGAAAAAATCCATTGCATTGATTTTTGGAATTTAATGCTATTGAAAAAATCAATTGCATTGATTTTTGAAATTTAATGCTATTTAAAAATCTATTGCAATGATTTTTGAAATTTATTGCTATTTAAAAATCTATTGAAATAATTTTTGAAATTTATTGCTATTTAAAAATCTATTGCAATGATTTTTGAAATATATTGCTATTTAAAACTCTATTGCAATGATTTTTGAAATTTATTGCTATTGGAAAATCTATTGCATTGATTTCTTAAATTTTTCAATTTGCATTAAATTTACAATACATTGGTTGGTTTTAGGAAAAAGGAATTTTCTTTTCAACCAGGAACTTTTGAACCATACCCTCTTTTTTTCCCCACCAACCAACCAACTCAACCCAACCCCACCCCCAACACACAATACCATTTTTATTTTCCTTCTTGTTCCTCGGAGGCTTCCTTCAATTATCCTGATTGGTTTCCATTTCACTTCATCATTTCATCATTTCATAATTTATATTTTAATTTTTTTCCGTGTTCGCCCTTGACTTGAACCTGGATCCAAACATGTTCCGTGATCGCACCTTAACGATCTCAGCCAAAGCAGCCATTATTGAGTAGCTGGCTGTAAATTTATTATATCATAATTATTCTGTCATATTAAAACAAAAAAAATTATTTTTGCCATCGTTGGGATTCGAACCCGAGCTACTTTCAACATTCTGAATCGCGCATCTCAACGTTCTCTTCCAAATTCGAATATATTTTTGTATGAATAAATACATTTATAAATTTTGTTCAAAAATTTATTTAAATTGTTATTTCCCCGAGTTTCCAGATTTGGATTTTTTTTTATTTTTTAGAGATTTTTTTCGGTTAATGCAAATGCATGAAAGGTTAATAAGAAAATTTATTTTCCATATGAATTAAATGTTACTCATGCTTATTGTTTCAGAAATGTGTAATCAGATGTAATATGTAATGTAATAGATGTGTATTCAGGATAGTCGCTCTCCCTTATCAGTGTGAGCTAAAAATTTACGTTCAAAAACTATGGTTTTGCATCAAATATTTTCAGGCCCGATGCAAGACCTCTAGGACGCAGTGTTCACCTGAACCCAAAATTTTGCTAATTGGGACTCATATCAGTGTACTGTCTTATTGATTCATCTGTATATGATATGGGACTATTTCCAGGGATTCCATTAACAGCATTTGCCGTGAAGACATCACTACATCATAACAGAAGAGTTAACTGAAAACAGAAGATTTTGTCTCCAAAGGGTCTACCAAATCTTAGCCTACAACGATAGAACTCTAGTTGTGATCAAAAGTCGTGGACTTGGTAGTCCTGCTACCATTAGTTCGTCAATCAACCTATAGTATATGGTGAAATAGGCGACTGGAATAATTCGAAATCTTTCAAAAAAAATTTGTGTGGTTTCGTTCTAACATATGTAGGTGTCCGTCGAATGGCCTTGTTATATGTTCACATATAAAGTTATTGATAAATCTACCCAATCGACGGAGTTACAAATTTCTTTTAAAGAGATTATCGTTTGTTTTATATTGGTCTTTCATATCTAAGAGTACTTGAAAAATGGGCATAGCCAAGATCGAGAATGCACTGGATTTGTTATTATATACAGCTAAAGATACGACTTAAGTTTTGTGGCACATATGTATAAGCATAAAAGGTACCGTATATTTAACATATTTAAAAAAAAAAAACCTTAAAATCGCAAAAAACAAATTTTCGTGAATATCTCCTTAACGATATACACTTGCCACAAAATTTTAACACTCTTTAACTCTTAGTACCGTTTTATAGGAAATTTCTTGAGCTACAAATTTGTGCCATAACGTTTTTCTGTAGAAGTAAGCGTTAACGAAATATTTGCAAAAAACTGATTTTCGTAGCCCTAGATCCCGAATAACTTTTTATGCGCACACGACTTCGCAATAGACTTTTCACACTTTGTTTATCACGCATAAATAAAGACAATTCCAGTGAAAAATATCCACTTGGAATTTTTTCGCAGAAAAATTTTAATTTTCCTGGGCTATGTATCATTTCTGAAACAACAAGCATAAGTAACATTTAATTCATATGGAAAATAAATTTTCTTATTAACCTTTCATGCATTTGCATTAACCAAAAAAAATCTCTAAAAAATAAAAAAAAAATAGAAATCTGGGAACTCGGGGGAAATAACAATTTAAATAAATTTTTGAACAAAATTTATAAATGTATTTATTCATACAAAAATATATTCGAATTTGGAAGAGAACGTTGAGATGCGCGATTCAGAATGTTGAAAGTAGCTCGGGTTCGAATCCCAACGATGGCAAAAATAATTTTTTTTTTTTTTAATATGACAGAATAATTATGATATAATAAATTTACAGCCAGCTACTCAATAATGGCTGCTTTGGCTGAGATCGTTAAGGTGCGATCACGGAACATGTTTGGATCCAGGTTCAAGTCAAGGGCGAACACGGAAAAAATTAGAATATAAAAATTATGAAATGCTGAAGTGAAATGGAAACCAATCAGGATAATTGAAGGAAGCCTCCGAGGAACAAGAAGGAAAATAAAAATGTTGTTGTGTGTTGGGGGTGGGGTTGTTGGGTTGAGTTGGTTGGTTGGTGGGGAAAAAAAGAGGGTATGGTTCAAAAGTTCCTGGTTGAAAAGAAAATTCCTTTTTCCTAAAACCTACCAATGTATTGTAAATTTAATGCAAATTGAAAAATTTAAGAAATCAATGCAATAGATTTTCCAATAGCAATAAATTTCAAAAATCATTGCAATAGAGTTTTAAATAGCAATATATTTCAAAAATCATTGCAATAGATTTTTAAATAGCAATAAATTTCAAAAATTATTTCAATAGATTTTTAAATAGCAATAAATTTCAAAAATCATTGCAATAGATTTTTAAATAGCATTAGCTTTTCTTTTATCGACATTAGCAAAATTGCCGCAAAATTCTATTCTACTACATATGGTATTTTGCGGCAATTTTGTTAATGCCGTAAAAGAAAAATTCATAGAATTCGTATTTATTACCCGATTTTAAACAATTATAGCTTGTTGGAAAGGTATTTAAATTTGCTATAAGATAAAGTTATGCTTTGACTAATTTAATTAAGTTTAAAAAAAATTTTCATTATGTTTTGCCTGAAACCTCAACTTGACCTTGACCTCTCTTGCGGGCCGGGTTATCGTTTTCCGATCGCCGTGAAACTTCATAGTATTTGTTTTTATGACCATTAGAAGGATTTCAGGGGGCGGCATGAACGAAAATCAGAAAATCGTAAAATAAGCGCATGCCTAATACCATATGTAGTAGAATAGCATTTTGCGGCAATTTTGCTAATGTCGATAAAAGAAAAATTCATAGAATTCGTATTTATAACCCGATTTTAAACAATTATAGCTTGTTGGAAAGGTATTTAAATTTGCTATAAGATAAAGTTATGCTTTGACTAATTTAATTAAGTTTAAAAAAATTTTCATTACGTTTTGCCTGAAACCTCAACTTGACCTTGACCTCTCTTGCGGGCCGGGTTATCGTTATCCGATCGCCGTGAAACTTTATAGTATTTGTTTTTATGACCATTAGAAGGATTTCAGGGGGCGGCATGAACGAAAATCAGAAAATCGTAAATAAGCGCATGCCTAGTGTACGTGTTTATGATACCGATCATAACCATTTTTGCACTTTGTATATGATTTGTACTCCAGATAGTTCATAGCTGTTTTAAAGAGGATTGGGTGTGGGGGCGTTGCACCTCCTTACAAAATGCTTTATCTCTTCACTTATAGCAGCTATCGTTATAAAACTGGGTATATGGTTGTATGTTTTGTCTACCAATAAACAAGCGAAAGTGGGGCGGATTGAAAAGGGGGGTGTTGCTTTATCTCTTCACCTTTAGCAGCTTGCCTTGGTACATAAGTAGATGTAAATAATGTCAACATAACATCGTGCGAAAATTAGGGTGACTGGACCCGCCATATACAAAATTTCATTTTAATCCAATACCTCTGTGCCTCTAGTAGCTATTATTCCAATCGAACTGATAGCGTTTTCTACAATACATATTTTTATAAACATAAGTACTAGCATTTCCCGGTGTGCATTGCTATACCTTCTCTTGTACAGAGGGGCGAGCCAACTTCAATTAAATTATTTTATAGCTAATACCTGGCGCGCGTTGCCACTCCTCAAAAGAAATGAAACAATGCGTTTATTTCTAGTTAAACAGAAGAAAAATAGCATTTTTATTAATATCTATTATTGCAATGTATAATGTTTTCAAACGGAGTGTCAGAATATACGTAGGAATAACGAAAAAACCAAAAACAAAAATTTTTTAATTGTTCGTTCCGTCACGCTAGGGGGGACCGTTGCACACTGGGGCTATAGAAGAGATTTGGTTCAAAACCACCCAGAAATCGCAATTTTCATCGAAATACAAAAATTCTTAAAGTGGGTACGAAACTTGATTTCCTAAATGTGACTTTGTTGTTAAAATACAGGGTGCTTAAGTTGGCGTTTTTAGTCATTTTCATGAAAAGGGTGTTTTTTCACAAAAATTTTTTACACTTAAAAATACTTTTGAATTTTTTTCAAAAAAAGCCTCTTCGATTTTTTTAAAAGTACCTTAAAGCAAAGCATAATTTATAAGCTTTAAAATGATGTATGATTCAAGATGGGATTCGGACGCTAAATGGGAGTTTTTGGCTTTTGAACGCCCGTGGAAGGCAAAAATCTTTTTTTACTCAAGAGGAAAGCATATTACGAAAAAAGTGTAAAAGGCATAAAATGCTTAGAATCGTCCAAGCAATACGTGAGATTTTTTTGGATTTTTTTTGGATACTTTTTTTTTTGAATAATTTTTGAAATTTTTTTTTGAAAATTTTTCAAATATTATTCAAAAGAAAAAGTATAAAAAAATTTCAAAAAAAATCACACGTATTGCTTGGACGATTCTAAGCATTTTATGCCTTGTACTCTTTTTTCGTAAGATGCTTTCCTCTTGAGTAAAAAAAGATTTTTGCCTTCCGCGGGCGTCCATCTTGAGTCATATTTAGGAAATTAAGCTTCGTATCGTATGACAAGACGAATATCCCACTTTAAGAATTTTTGAATATTAAATTAGACCAAGTGTAAATTTGTTAATTAATTATTATTATAGGCTTAATTGGTCAGTGAAATAATATGTAAAAAATAGTAAAAACGACTATTTTACATTTACTCCCTACGTTTCGGCGATATGAATGCTTATGATCGCTTATGCTCATGAGCGATGCAAACAAAGGACGAGAGAGTACAGCTTTATCTCAACACTTAAAGGAGAGCGGTCACACAGCTGACTTTGACAACATCAAGATCTTGGACAAAGAAAAAAGAGAAAACGCGCGATTTACATTGGAAAGCCTAAGAATACAACAAAAAATAAAGACGACAATGAACACAAAAGAAGATAAAGACAACATTAGTTGCAGCTATCATATTGCCCTTTAAACTCATAAATTTCGTTCAGTCACCGGCAGTGTTTAATTTTTTAAATTTAAAATCTTTGATAAATTTAATTGTTTGCTTCTGTTTTTTAATGTAATTTCTTCTGTAAGTTTTTGTTTTCATTTTTCAAAAATGTTTGTGTTTTAAATATTGTTTTCTTTTTGTTTAAAGATTTAATAAACTACCCCTGATGAAGGTGACATTCATATCGCCGAAACGTAGGGAGTAAATGTAAAATAGTCGTTTTTACTATTTTTTACATATTATTTCACTGACCAATTAAGCCTATAATAATAATTAGTTAACAAATTTACACTTGGTCTAATTTAATATTCATAAAATTATCGGAAGGCCTGCCGACATATACATCAACATCTTCAGAAAGAATTTGCAAACAATGAGAAACTTTTTTGAGCACATCAAATTCAAATACAACATTGAGACATGTATGATGATGAAAACATTTTGTAAGCATAAGAAAAAACTTGCTAATCAGAGGGAAAGATTAAAGTTTTTATTAAACTGCAAAAAATATGGGATTCCGCCCAAACATCTGTCCTCGTCCACATTCAAAATGTCAGCATTTTTTACATCCAAAACAATTAAAGAAAAACTTTGTAAAATTCAATACAACTTCCATTTGAAAGCTCTCAATTTGGAAATAGAACAAACACTCATCAACCTAAAAACTATTAACAGCACTCTAACACACGCAGACAATTTTATGAAAACTGCACTTAGTTCCGATGAATACAATAATTTTATTGAAAATCAAACTCATAAACATAATCAAATAGCAAAAGTCGCACAACAAAGACATGTTTCAAAAACTCAAAACCTTATTAAACACCAAATCATTGAACTAGGATTTATTTTCAACGAAAATTGGTTCATAAATACAACAGAAATAATATTTCCGTATGAGAGCAAATGGCTTCTTTCTTTAGGCAAAAAATTTGCCATTCCGATTAACCAAAAAACTTTTTCACCAATACATATTATCGCTGATATTGAACAATACATACACACAGTAGATGATGAGAGAGAAAAAGAGGTTGCCAGAGTTTTAGTTTCCAATAGAATCAGTAATTATAAAAGAAATATTAAGAATACGGCTAGAGAAAAGTTTATAATTGCAACATTTTACGAAACTCAAAAATTTCTTAGACAATATAAAGATGAAATAGTTATTACCAATGCTGATAAAGGCAGTAAAACTGTAGTTTTGTATAAAACCACGTACAATAGCAAAATGGAACAGCTTTTAGAAGATAAAAACACATATAAAACAATACGAATTGATCCAACAACAAAATTAATGAAAACTAACAACACAATAATTAATGATCTTCACAAAAACAAATATATCGATGATAAGCAAAAGTTCAAATTGGCTTGTAGCGCAGCAACGGCTCCAAGGTTATATGGGCTGCCTAAAATTCATAAACCTAATGTCCCGTTACGTCCAATAGCTTCTTATAATCTACCTTGTTATCAGTTGTCAAAACATTTAGGTGATATACTTAAAAACATAACCTCCAACGTTTACAATATAAAAAACGCTTATCAGTTAAAAGATATGCTTAGCGATGTAACTTTGAATACTGGTGAAATATTAGTTTCATTTGATGCTGTATCTCTTTTTACTAATATACCAACATACTTAGCCATCAAAAATATAATAAAACAGTGGGATAAGATAAATAAGTATACAAAAATACCTAAGGCTCAGTTCATTAAAATTTTGGGATTTTGTCTTAAAGATAATAACTATTTTACATATGGAAAGAAACTTTACCACCAGACATTTGGTATGCCTATGGGAAGCCCTCTTTCCCCAGTAATAGCTGACATAATTTTGGATAGTCTACTCGATTATACGATAATGATTCTTGAAGAGAATAACATACATATAAAATTCATTGTCAAATATGTTGATGATATTTTTGCTATCGTCAGAGAAGACGAAACAAACACAATTCTAAATACACTTAATACATATCACAATAAATTGCAGTTCACAATAGAAATGGAAAACAATAGTTGCATACCCTACTTAGACACAAGAATACATAGAATGAACAATAAAATAGTATTTGATTGGTATACTAAGGATACATCATCAGGCAGAATAATTAACTTTTTTTCAACACAACCATTAAGCCAGAAAATTAATACAGCAAACAATTTTATCAACAAAGTTCTCACAATAAGTGATCAACAATTTCATAACAAAAATATCAGCAGAATCAAAGAAATTTTAAATAAAAACAGCTATCCAATGGGTATTATAAATAACTTGATCCTTAAAAACATAAATAAACTAAGACCCAATAATAACCAAAATACAACCGGAATTGAACAGTCTGGCAACACTGTTAGCAAAAAATTCTACAGCATCTCCTACATACCTAAGCTCACTAATACACATAGTCTTCAGAACATCATAAACAATAGAAACATAAATTTTGCTCACAAACCAAATTATACTCTGCAAAACATTTTTACAACAACAAAAACACCAATTGAAAAACTGCAACAGAATAATGTTGTCTACGAAATCGGATGCAAAGGCAAAGAAGGAGACGATTGCAACTTAGTCTACATTGGCACAACGAAAAGAGCTTTGGGAACGAGAGTCGGTGAGCATAAGGGCGATGCAAACAAAGGACGAGAGAGTACAGCTTTATCTCAACACTTAAAGGAGAGCGGTCACACAGCTGACTTTGACAACATCAAGATCTTGGACAAAGAAAAAAGAGAAAACGCGCGATTTACATTGGAAAGCCTAAGAATACAACAAAAAATAAAGACGACAATGAACACAAAAGAAGATAAAGACAACATTAGTTGCAGCTATCATATTGCCCTTTAAACTCATAAATTTCGTTCAGTCACCGGCAGTGTTTAATTTTTTAAATTTAAAATCTTTGATAAATTTAATTGTTTGCTTCTGTTTTTTAATGTAATTTCTTCTGTAAGTTTTTGTTTTCATTTTTCAAAAATGTTTGTGTTTTAAATATTGTTTTCTTTTTGTTTAAAGATTTAATAAACTACCCCTGATGAAGGTGACATTCATATCGCCGAAACGTAGGGAGTAAATGTAAAATAGTCGTTTTTACTATTTTTTACATATTATTTCACTGACCAATTAAGCCTATAATAATAATTAGTTAACAAATTTACACTTGGTCTAATTTAATATTCATAAAATTATCGGAAGGCCTGCCGACATATACATCAACATCTTCAGAAAGAATTTGCAAACAATGAGAAACTTTTTTGAGCACATCAAATTCAAATACAACATTGAGACATGTATGATGATGAAAACATTTTGTAAGCATAAGAAAAAACTTGCTAATCAGAGGGAAAGATTAAAGTTTTTATTAAACTGCAAAAAATATGGGATTCCGCCCAAACATCTGTCCTCGTCCACATTCAAAATGTCAGCATTTTTTACATCCAAAACAATTAAAGAAAAACTTTGTAAAATTCAATACAACTTCCATTTGAAAGCTCTCAATTTGGAAATAGAACAAACACTCATCAACCTAAAAACTATTAACAGCACTCTAACACACGCAGACAATTTTATGAAAACTGCACTTAGTTCCGATGAATACAATAATTTTATTGAAAATCAAACTCATAAACATAATCAAATAGCAAAAGTCGCACAACAAAGACATGTTTCAAAAACTCAAAACCTTATTAAACACCAAATCATTGAACTAGGATTTATTTTCAACGAAAATTGGTTCATAAATACAACAGAAATAATATTTCCGTATGAGAGCAAATGGCTTCTTTCTTTAGGCAAAAAATTTGCCATTCCGATTAACCAAAAAACTTTTTCACCAATACATATTATCGCTGATATTGAACAATACATACACACAGTAGATGATGAGAGAGAAAAAGAGGTTGCCAGAGTTTTAGTTTCCAATAGAATCAGTAATTATAAAAGAAATATTAAGAATACGGCTAGAGAAAAGTTTATAATTGCAACATTTTACGAAACTCAAAAATTTCTTAGACAATATAAAGATGAAATAGTTATTACCAATGCTGATAAAGGCAGTAAAACTGTAGTTTTGTATAAAACCACGTACAATAGCAAAATGGAACAGCTTTTAGAAGATAAAAACACATATAAAACAATACGAATTGATCCAACAACAAAATTAATGAAAACTAACAACACAATAATTAATGATCTTCACAAAAACAAATATATCGATGATAAGCAAAAGTTCAAATTGGCTTGTAGCGCAGCAACGGCTCCAAGGTTATATGGGCTGCCTAAAATTCATAAACCTAATGTCCCGTTACGTCCAATAGCTTCTTATAATCTACCTTGTTATCAGTTGTCAAAACATTTAGGTGATATACTTAAAAACATAACCTCCAACGTTTACAATATAAAAAACGCTTATCAGTTAAAAGATATGCTTAGCGATGTAACTTTGAATACTGGTGAAATATTAGTTTCATTTGATGCTGTATCTCTTTTTACTAATATACCAACATACTTAGCCATCAAAAATATAATAAAACAGTGGGATAAGATAAATAAGTATACAAAAATACCTAAGGCTCAGTTCATTAAAATTTTGGGATTTTGTCTTAAAGATAATAACTATTTTACATATGGAAAGAAACTTTACCACCAGACATTTGGTATGCCTATGGGAAGCCCTCTTTCCCCAGTAATAGCTGACATAATTTTGGATAGTCTACTCGATTATACGATAATGATTCTTGAAGAGAATAACATACATATAAAATTCATTGTCAAATATGTTGATGATATTTTTGCTATCGTCAGAGAAGACGAAACAAACACAATTCTAAATACACTTAATACATATCACAATAAATTGCAGTTCACAATAGAAATGGAAAACAATAGTTGCATACCCTACTTAGACACAAGAATACATAGAATGAACAATAAAATAGTATTTGATTGGTATACTAAGGATACATCATCAGGCAGAATAATTAACTTTTTTTCAACACAACCATTAAGCCAGAAAATTAATACAGCAAACAATTTTATCAACAAAGTTCTCACAATAAGTGATCAACAATTTCATAACAAAAATATCAGCAGAATCAAAGAAATTTTAAATAAAAACAGCTATCCAATGGGTATTATAAATAACTTGATCCTTAAAAACATAAATAAACTAAGACCCAATAATAACCAAAATACAACCGGAATTGAACAGTCTGGCAACACTGTTAGCAAAAAATTCTACAGCATCTCCTACATACCTAAGCTCACTAATACACATAGTCTTCAGAACATCATAAACAATAGAAACATAAATTTTGCTCACAAACCAAATTATACTCTGCAAAACATTTTTACAACAACAAAAACACCAATTGAAAAACTGCAACAGAATAATGTTGTCTACGAAATCGGATGCAAAGGCAAAGAAGGAGACGATTGCAACTTAGTCTACATTGGCACAACGAAAAGAGCTTTGGGAACGAGAGTCGGTGAGCATAAGGGCGATGCAAACAAAGGACGAGAGAGTACAGCTTTATCTCAACACTTAAAGGAGAGCGGTCACACAGCTGACTTTGACAACATCAAGATCTTGGACAAAGAAAAAAGAGAAAACGCGCGATTTACATTGGAAAGCCTAAGAATACAACAAAAAATAAAGACGACAATGAACACAAAAGAAGATAAAGACAACATTAGTTGCAGCTATCATATTGCCCTTTAAACTCATAAATTTCGTTCAGTCACCGGCAGTGTTTAATTTTTTAAATTTAAAATCTTTGATAAATTTAATTGTTTGCTTCTGTTTTTTAATGTAATTTCTTCTGTAAGTTTTTGTTTTCATTTTTCAAAAATGTTTGTGTTTTAAATATTGTTTTCTTTTTGTTTAAAGATTTAATAAACTACCCCTGATGAAGGTGACATTCATATCGCCGAAACGTAGGGAGTAAATGTAAAATAGTCGTTTTTACTATTTTTTACATATTATTTCACTGACCAATTAAGCCTATAATAATAATTAGTTAACAAATTTACACTTGGTCTAATTTAATATTCATAAAATTATCGGAAGGCCTGCCGACATATACATCAACATCTTCAGAAAGAATTTGCAAACAATGAGAAACTTTTTTGAGCACATCAAATTCAAATACAACATTGAGACATGTATGATGATGAAAACATTTTGTAAGCATAAGAAAAAACTTGCTAATCAGAGGGAAAGATTAAAGTTTTTATTAAACTGCAAAAAATATGGGATTCCGCCCAAACATCTGTCCTCGTCCACATTCAAAATGTCAGCATTTTTTACATCCAAAACAATTAAAGAAAAACTTTGTAAAATTCAATACAACTTCCATTTGAAAGCTCTCAATTTGGAAATAGAACAAACACTCATCAACCTAAAAACTATTAACAGCACTCTAACACACGCAGACAATTTTATGAAAACTGCACTTAGTTCCGATGAATACAATAATTTTATTGAAAATCAAACTCATAAACATAATCAAATAGCAAAAGTCGCACAACAAAGACATGTTTCAAAAACTCAAAACCTTATTAAACACCAAATCATTGAACTAGGATTTATTTTCAACGAAAATTGGTTCATAAATACAACAGAAATAATATTTCCGTATGAGAGCAAATGGCTTCTTTCTTTAGGCAAAAAATTTGCCATTCCGATTAACCAAAAAACTTTTTCACCAATACATATTATCGCTGATATTGAACAATACATACACACAGTAGATGATGAGAGAGAAAAAGAGGTTGCCAGAGTTTTAGTTTCCAATAGAATCAGTAATTATAAAAGAAATATTAAGAATACGGCTAGAGAAAAGTTTATAATTGCAACATTTTACGAAACTCAAAAATTTCTTAGACAATATAAAGATGAAATAGTTATTACCAATGCTGATAAAGGCAGTAAAACTGTAGTTTTGTATAAAACCACGTACAATAGCAAAATGGAACAGCTTTTAGAAGATAAAAACACATATAAAACAATACGAATTGATCCAACAACAAAATTAATGAAAACTAACAACACAATAATTAATGATCTTCACAAAAACAAATATATCGATGATAAGCAAAAGTTCAAATTGGCTTGTAGCGCAGCAACGGCTCCAAGGTTATATGGGCTGCCTAAAATTCATAAACCTAATGTCCCGTTACGTCCAATAGCTTCTTATAATCTACCTTGTTATCAGTTGTCAAAACATTTAGGTGATATACTTAAAAACATAACCTCCAACGTTTACAATATAAAAAACGCTTATCAGTTAAAAGATATGCTTAGCGATGTAACTTTGAATACTGGTGAAATATTAGTTTCATTTGATGCTGTATCTCTTTTTACTAATATACCAACATACTTAGCCATCAAAAATATAATAAAACAGTGGGATAAGATAAATAAGTATACAAAAATACCTAAGGCTCAGTTCATTAAAATTTTGGGATTTTGTCTTAAAGATAATAACTATTTTACATATGGAAAGAAACTTTACCACCAGACATTTGGTATGCCTATGGGAAGCCCTCTTTCCCCAGTAATAGCTGACATAATTTTGGATAGTCTACTCGATTATACGATAATGATTCTTGAAGAGAATAACATACATATAAAATTCATTGTCAAATATGTTGATGATATTTTTGCTATCGTCAGAGAAGACGAAACAAACACAATTCTAAATACACTTAATACATATCACAATAAATTGCAGTTCACAATAGAAATGGAAAACAATAGTTGCATACCCTACTTAGACACAAGAATACATAGAATGAACAATAAAATAGTATTTGATTGGTATACTAAGGATACATCATCAGGCAGAATAATTAACTTTTTTTCAACACAACCATTAAGCCAGAAAATTAATACAGCAAACAATTTTATCAACAAAGTTCTCACAATAAGTGATCAACAATTTCATAACAAAAATATCAGCAGAATCAAAGAAATTTTAAATAAAAACAGCTATCCAATGGGTATTATAAATAACTTGATCCTTAAAAACATAAATAAACTAAGACCCAATAATAACCAAAATACAACCGGAATTGAACAGTCTGGCAACACTGTTAGCAAAAAATTCTACAGCATCTCCTACATACCTAAGCTCACTAATACACATAGTCTTCAGAACATCATAAACAATAGAAACATAAATTTTGCTCACAAACCAAATTATACTCTGCAAAACATTTTTACAACAACAAAAACACCAATTGAAAAACTGCAACAGAATAATGTTGTCTACGAAATCGGATGCAAAGGCAAAGAAGGAGACGATTGCAACTTAGTCTACATTGGCACAACGAAAAGAGCTTTGGGAACGAGAGTCGGTGAGCATAAGGGCGATGCAAACAAAGGACGAGAGAGTACAGCTTTATCTCAACACTTAAAGGAGAGCGGTCACACAGCTGACTTTGACAACATCAAGATCTTGGACAAAGAAAAAAGAGAAAACGCGCGATTTACATTGGAAAGCCTAAGAATACAACAAAAAATAAAGACGACAATGAACACAAAAGAAGATAAAGACAACATTAGTTGCAGCTATCATATTGCCCTTTAAACTCATAAATTTCGTTCAGTCACCGGCAGTGTTTAATTTTTTAAATTTAAAATCTTTGATAAATTTAATTGTTTGCTTCTGTTTTTTTTTTTAATGTAATTTCTTCTGTAAGTTTTTGTTTTCATTTTTCAAAAGTGTTTGTGTTTTAAATATTGTTTTCTTTTTGTTTAAAGATTTAATAAACTACCCCTGATGAAGGTGACATTCATATCGCCGAAACGTAGGGAGTAAATGTAAAATAGTCGTTTTTACTATTTTTTACATATTATTTCACTGACCAATTAAGCCTTTAATAATAATTAATTATTAAAGAATTTTTATATTTCAATGAAAATTGCGATTTCTGGGTGGTTTTGAACTTGGAGTCCCCAGTGTGCGTTGGATGAAAAAATTATTTTTCCACTTACATGTCATGAAACGCGTAGAAAACACAACATAAAAGAAAAAAAATAGTTCGGGCATCCTAGCGGGGAATTTTTTCGAAATTTACAGTTGGGTTCTCAGATTTTTTTAAAAATTCACAGAGTTGTTCTCAGTGCTCAGTATGGAGACCTCTTATTATTAGTTTTGCGAAAAAAAATTTTATTTGTTTTGGAAGTTATGGGCATGGAACTTCAGAGTGTTCAAGTAGTGTTTTTGCGTAAAATCGATGCATTTTTTTATTTAAGTCATTTTGTCAAAAATAATTTTTTTTAATCTTTGTTTTCGGATTCTTGTAGCATTTTAAACGTTATTTAAATTTCCATTTACAATTTCGATAAACTTGAAAATTTACAAAATGGCGGCCATTTTTTGAAAAATCTTAAAAGTTGATTATCTCAAAATAATACAATCAGGCAAGTTCTGAAATCCGATTCACTTCGGAATCGGACTAAAAGCAATTTTCAAGAGCTCCGCATATCGGTAATTAACACCAGATCGGATTTATGTTTCGGTAAATCAAATAGGACTATTAGCACATTTAATTTGTTGAAATACAAATCCGTTTACATCTTATTTGTCGCAATGCAGAGCTCATGAAGATTGCTTTAATTCCGATTCCGAAGTAAATCGGATTTCAGAACATGCCTGAATATTTTTTTTACAGAAAGGTGGATGAAAATCAAACATTTTGTAGAAGACTTGTTTTGCGCTAAATGGCTTTGAGAGCCACGGGAATTTTTTTTTGCAAAGAGTCACCTGACAATTTTTTTAAATTTATTTCGTGCTTTGATTTACACCCACTAGGTGGCCAACATTGTCGGACAATAATATTGCGGCATAACAATAGTCAGACAAAAAATGTCATTTTAATCAAAAGTGAGTGAACGAGCACTAAAATATTCTTCGTTGCCGGGAGATGAAATAAATGTTCACCGACCCACACTTAGTTTACCTCTCCAATATTTCTCTCAAACATACTACCCTCTTTTTTCCACTCCTTAAGGGGCCTCTCATACAAAATGTTGATAAAAACATAAAAAAAAAAAAAAATTCCTCATTACAGGGAGAGGAAAAACATGTTTACCGACCCCCACTAATTTTTCCTCTCAAACATACTAGCCCCTTTTATCCACCCCTTAAGGAGCATCCCATACAAAATTGATATTTCTATCTAAAATTTGTATGGGAGCTCCCTTAAGGGGTGTAAAAAAGAGAATAAGTATGCTCGAAAAAAAAAATAGTGAGGAGGAAAAATTAATGGGGTTTGTGAACATTTTTTCCTCTCCCGAGGAATTTTATCTTTTTTTTTGATATTTTTATCAACATTTTTATGGGAGCTCCCTTAAGGGGTGAAAAAAGGGGGTTGTATGTTTGAGAGTAATATTGAAGAGGTAAACTTAGTGGGGGTCGGTGAAAATTTTTTTCCTCTCCCGGCAACGAAGAATATTTTAGTGCTCGTTCGGTAACTTTTCTGTTAATTAAAATGATATTTTTTGTCCGACTATTGTTATGCCCCAATATTTTTGTCCGACAATGTTACTACTTGATTTTAAATATTTTTATTGATCAATTCTGCATATTCGGCGTGTCCGACTTGTCAAACGCCCCAAAATTTTTATCCGACAGCAGTTTTTATACTTTTAACATATTTAAAACTTTTAATTCGAATGAAAACCAAGGTTGTGTTCATACATTTTTTCTAAATCCATGAAATCCATGACTTTGTGATAGCTTGAACGGTAAACGCCCCATTACATACTTCCCTACTCTCAAAATTTTGTCCGACTTGACCCAAAAATTGAATACACGAAGTCTCAGCAGTGTGTTTTTTTGAATTGTTTTTGTACGCGGGGCCACGGACTATTACTTATGAAATACAATACAAACACTTGTCAAAATGACAAGTGGCGAATGTATTTAGCAAATCAAATTACTCATTTTAAAAAAGTACAGTGTGATGCAGATTTTGTTAGACAATGGGATTTAAAAATACCATCAATTGTTGTGTAATTAAACGAAAAACTTTATGTTTTAATTTTCGATAAATTTATTAATGATTATAAATGCATGTAAGTGCAATTATGTTAAACTCTTGCTATTTTCAAAGGAATTCCAAAAACTTCTTTTAAGTAAGCATTTAGCATTTTTATGAATAACAAAAACTGGCCAAGTAGGCGCTTATAAAAATACTCGTACCTACATACATAAGTGCATCGTACGTGTCGTGTGCCCAAATTCTCAGAAATTTATTGACATTTCCTTTGATATTATAAGTAATTCAATTTATTATTTACCATACGTGGAACACTTGAAAAGTACAAGTGAACTTAAATCATTTTTGATCATAAATTCTACTTTCCTGCCGCAAAGCACAAAAGCCCGTTCCGTTAAAGAAGAAAAAACTGAAATTAATATTCAAAATAATAAGAACGATATCACAAAGTGGCAAGGCAAATCAAAAGCATGAGCACTATTATGCTGCTCCTCTTGAATTTTGTGTACTTAAGGCTACTTTTTTTGTGCTGTTCAGTATTATTCTTTTTGAACCTCCCACTTAAGTTGCTTTTTGGTAGAATGCATTACAAAACCCTGCCAAACTCTGTTTGATACTTCACAAACCTACATACTACTAATGACATAGGATATGGTGTTCTGGTTTTTCCACGAAATGCCGGCTAAATGCTTTACTTTGTTTTTGCTAGTTGACTGAGGACGTGATTTAATTCCTGCTTTCGTTCTCCTGGGCAGTTTGAGAAGCTGAGCTTTTCAAAAATCTCTTTTTGTTTGTTTAATGGGGACGAGGGTGCTTACGTGGGTTTGCTATTTTCTAAACTGTTTCGCACTTGAATGACAGAATTTTTGATACTTTCAACTGAAATGTGTGTGACTTTTCATACTCGTATGTGCACCCAGCAAACCTCTTTCAGTAACGAGATGTCACAGCGATTTGTGAACGGATCAAGCTGTTGGATGGCAAACATTTTTGGGCAGGATATATAATCCTGACAAAAGTATGTGTCGAAATCAATTCGAAATGGTTTCTTACCTTACAAAACAAATGTTTTTTTTTTTGGGCAAGAAATCGGAGTGTGTTTTCTACTTACAATTTGAAAATTTGCATCATTGCTTTCATAAATCAATCGAATTCATTTTTCAACGATGCTTGGCAAAATTCTCTCTCCTTTTTTTTTTTTTTGTCTCGTTTTGTAATATACGAAAAGATACGCAAAAAGTCTTCTCTTTGATGCGAAGCTACCCAAGGGTCGAGTTTTGCCCAGCACCGTTATCAAACCCCAGCAGTGGGCACTCGAAACTACGGCACCATAAGTTTCTATGTACCTTGTATGCACAAATCCAAGTTGATTTTGGCTAAATAGATAGTAAATGTGGTATTTTGATAACTTTCTTTCTATCATTTGTTTACTGGGCGTTAACTAATACATATGTACGTATTTCCGTACCTTCATGTTAGAGTGTAATGTGTTTAGACCACTTCGGGTGTTGCCTTACGTGAATAATTTACGTTTCAATTTGAATGAGGTGCTTTTTAGAGTCATTTCAGTGGTTTTTGGGCAAAAATGTTTGTGTTTTGCATGTTAATACGTGAGTGAAAGGCACTTCAGCGTTGTACAGCTGTGCATCACATCGTTTGTTTGGCAAAACGAAAAATCCATGAATGTAATCGCTTGCATGATCCTAAACTTCAACCCAGGATGTCCTTACTTCGTTGATTTTACGATTAAAAGTTTATGCACATTTTTGATGAATAATTAAAATTAGCTAGAGCTTACTGTTGGAACATATACAGTGAGTCACAGATGTATTTTGCATACGAAAAATATTCAAAAATTCGAATTAATACTCAATTTTTAGCCGTTTCATTCTTAGAAATGTAATATTTTTTTTATAAACTTCGAGTCAATGGAACGTTAACTATGATACCACTTCATAAAAAAATTAAAATAATGCGTTCTTATCACTTAAAAAGCAAAGAAATGATTTATTCATCTTTTTTATAAGGTCACACAAGTATTTTGCTTTTTAGTAAAATTTTACTTTGAGATTATTTATCAAGTAAAAGAGGCTTTTTTAATAATGACCATGGTAGCCGTTATTTGAGGAGACATCATCTAAACATCTTTGCGAGGATTCTATCCCTTTACGACATTTTCGGTCGGTGTTTTTTCCCATTTTTCTTGCAGTACTTGTTTGAGCACATTTTTTTGATAAAAAATGGTATTTTTTGACCTTTTCACTAGATAATTCCAAAAAAATTCTATTGGATTCGAAGAAGAATATCGCTGTGGTGTTTTAATCTCATTGGTGTTGTACAGAAGTGTCCATGATGTGTATTTAGAGTCATTGTCTTATGAAAATAAAAAGTCATCTTGTGGTAAGCCCATTTTTTAGTACTGGGTGCAAATTTTTTTTGTAAAATGGGACTATATTCATGTCTTTCCATATTGCCAGCATTAATTTTAAGTTTCCCTATTCCATGAGCCAAGGACAGCCCACGACACGCCATCATGTAAAATTGTTGCTTTAAAGTTATAAAAGTTTAGGGTTTTATTTGCCTTATGCCTGACCATACGGCGTCTATCGATCCAATGGAAAGCAAATATTATATTATTAGATCCAATAGAAAGCAAAAATAATATTTTCGGAACCGATGGACGCCGCATGGTCTGGCATAAAGCAAATGAAACCAATAATTTTTATAACTTAAAAGCAATAATTTTACATGATGGGATGTTCTCGGATTATGAAATGGGGAGATTTAAACTTATCAGTGGCAATATGGATAGACATGAATATAGTCCCATTTTACAAAAAAAATTTGCATCCAGTACTAAAAAAATGGGCTTACCACAAGATGACTTTTTATTTTCATAAGACAATGACTCTAAATACACATCATGGACACTTCTGTACAACACCAATGAGATTAAAACACCACAGCGATATTCTTCTTCGAATCCAATAGAATTTTTTTGGTATTATCTAGTGGAAAGGTCAAAAAATACCATATTTTATCAAAAAAATGTGCTCAAACAAGTACTGCAAGAAAAATGGGAAAAAACACTGACCGAAAATGTCGTAAAGGGATAGAATCCTCGCAAAGATGTTTAGATGATGTCTCCTCAAATAACGGCTACCATGGTCATTATTAAAAAAGCCTCTTTTACTTGATAAATAATCTCAAAGTAAAATTTTACTAAAAAGCAAAATACTTTTGTGACCTTATAAAAAAGATGAATAAATCATTTCTTTGCTTTTTAAGTGATTAGAACGCATTATTTTAATTTTTTTATGAAGTGGTATCATAGTTAACGTTCCATTGACTCGAATTTTATAAAAAAAATAATCCTTTTCTAAGAATGAAACGGCTAAAAATTGAGTATTAATTCGAATTTTTGAATATTTTTCGTATGCAAAATACTTCTGTGACACACTGTATAACTCGTGTTTCTTAATTTCTTTGATATGTTCAGACTTTGATTAAAATTTCAATATTTCAATTTCAAATTTCACTTTCGGGCTCATGACACAAACCTTTATAAATAAAGAATTTGCTGTTTCGAAAGAAGAAACGTGTTTTTTTTTACATATGTGACCGTCCAGTGGAAAGGGTACCTTACCATCACAAAATAAAAAACCCTATTTTTGCATGCAATGCATATAATATTGAATAAAATGACACCTCGACCACTAGAAATTTCCATAAATTGACTGAGTTATGGCATTTTGAAATCGTAAAATGAAAAACTTATGTTTGTAGATATCGAAGTTAAAGTTTGTCAATTATTAATTTTTACAGGGTAGAGGTTCGGTAAGACCGCTTTTATTGGTATTTGTAATTTGATAATCGACCTGAAATCAGTTGTAAAATGTTCAGTACATGTCTAAGCACTGAATTCCACCTTTAACTGACAACCGGTAAAATTGACCCCATCTCTTATTTTTAGCTGAACGGCTAAATTTTGTGAGTGAAGATAAGGTACATTTTCCAATAAACGGTCACGTATATATGTATTCATGTGTAGTACACATTGTGCACCTTTTTACACAAGCATATACCTACCTATGTATATATTTGCTAAAGATTTTGGCGAAAAAAATACACCGTATTAAGCCAATAATGAAAATAGAATATTTTAATACTAACATTTACAAATTTAACATAATCCTAAGGCTAAAGAAAAATGAAAAATATTTTTAATTGGGCGAAGAGTGCTATTTTTAAATCAGGAGAACTCGTTCCAAGCAAATCAAATATAACGGTTATACATAGTGAACATATCCGTAGGTTTTTGTAGAAACTTCAAATAACTATCACATTATTTGACGTAAAAAATAAGAGAATGCGTTTGCATAAAAAGCGATTGGAATGCTTTCTCATCTATTTTTTTCAAAGTTGTGCCTCTAGTTGGCTCTAGTTCACACTGTAAATCATATACTTTAGACCCCGCTTAATTGACCCCCTTTTAATTGACTTCCCCGGATAACTGAACTAAAAAAAGCCTAGTGAAACTATCCTCATTGGAAAAGGCACCCAAATCCCCTTTTAATTGATCCCCGCTTAATAAGTTTCCCCGGTTAATTGATAGGAAGGAAATGGTTTCAAAATCAAAAATACATGTAAAATACCCCTTTTAAAAGATCGACAATATTAAAAGTAAGAAAACTGATGGAAAAATCTGAACAGTTTTAAATACAGCTCAATAAAGATTTAAATCCTACTCCGAACTGGCTATGACAAACGCCTCTGGAAATTATAAAAAAATTGAAAAATTTGACCCTGAATAACTTTTTATCACACAATTACAAAATTGTCCCCACATTTTTCTATAGAAGTAACCGTTAGCGAGATTTTTGCAAAAAATAAACTGATTTTTGCAACTTTTTTAAGCCGGTCATGAGCTTAGATATCCGATTCAGCACAGCAGACTGATGGACCGTAGTAAACCTATCCTAAGCTATCGATTCACATATACATTTCCATTACACTTAGTTTTTCCAAATTTATATGCTCAGCTCTAATTCTACTACCCACATTTGTGTTCTTTATTTTATTTTAAGGTGAACTGAAGTTCCACGGTTAATTGAACCGAAAAGTTGGCATTTTTCAGCAAGTCAATTAAGCGGGGTCTACTGTACATATTGTTAGTAAAATCCCGAAACGGTCAAATATTTTAGAAACTGGACGTTAAATTTTAACCCTTTACAGCCCACACATGTGGGTAATTTTTACCCTTTCCTTAAAAAAGTACAAAAATGACACCTAAAATAGGGGAATATTGAATCAGTATGTACCACAGAAATATTTGCTATAAAATTTCAATACTATTGCTGAGTTGCTGAGCACTAAAAATTCGAAATTTTATCCCAAAACATCGTAAAAAAAACCCAAAAAGGTAAAAATGACCCACATGTGGGGGCTGTAGAGGGTTAAAATGTTTAACAAAAATATTCCTCGTAATGTGTTGCATAAGTTTACTGAACACATGATACATCTCAGATGTAAGGATCATATAGTTTAATTTATCGATTTAACACAAGAATGCGGTATTTTTCTTTTTTTTTTTCATGAACAGTGGATTAAAAAATTTCAAAAATCGATTAAAAAAAATTTTTTTTACGTCCACTTTAAGAATTTTTTGGATTTTCTCATGTCTTTTACAAAAAGTTTGAAATTGTCGAACAGTGTAATAGGCGTTTTCCAACACTTGAAATTAATGCTCTTGATCAAAACAAAAAGAAATAAATATGCAAAATAAATATATTGAGTTAGAACGCACTTTTAGTGCTACTTAGGCTTTAGCTTGCATCGCTGAACCGCCATTCTAACCTAACTTAGAACGAACTCAGAGCAAGACCGAAAATTCCAATATCGTACAAGTGTATAGTGACAGCTTAAAACCGCACGAAAATCTGCAATGCTGTGAGAACCTGCATTGCTTTTGTTAACATGACATTAACAGCGCTCAGTCTGTACCTTGCATTTAAGATATACATACCTAGGCTAACTCTTTTCCCACGTGATCATGTTACCACAAGTTTTAGCCTTAACACACTTGTGATAACATGGCTAATTCGCACGTAGGGGAGATGGGGGAGGTTTCGACACCTTAACAAGAAAGTCCTTATATCTTCCATATGCAATTGTGCATGTTATTTTGAATACACACAGACTATGCACGAATATGTGTGCTTCTTTTGTAAATTACCAAAAATTCGATATGTTCGCTATTTTCGGAACTGTGACCAAAAAACCATAGTTATAATAAATGACGAAACCTCAAAGTTTTAGGGAGGCTTCGTCAGTTATATAAATTCTTGATTCCCTAGATTTTTTGAAACCTTCAACCTTTTGAATGTATGTATATGGTAAAAGACGAATTGCTTCCGGTGATACAGTGGGAGAACGAAAATCAGGGATGTCGTCTTCAATCGGGGTCATATCCAGCAAATCATTCGGATCAGGAAGGTCAGAGCCTTGAGCGAGTTCGAGACATGATTCAGGCTGATTATATATCCATTTGTACATCGGCATCAGTACCGAACTCCATATCTTGTGAAAAATCAGATTCATGGAAAATAATTGAATCATACATATTGTATGTATAAATTTCAGTTGTCGAATCCTCCCATTTGCACTTGACGAATACTCCCTTATCCACTTGTTTCCAAATTTCCAAAATTATGCTGGTATCTTTTATTTATTTTGCAAACCTTAAATGTAGTATTAATAGTAATAATATATTTAAGTATCTGCTAAAAAAGAAACGGAAATTTTATATTATATTAACCGAGCATCACACAAAAAGCAACAAGCAAATATTGCATCAACTTGCTATAAAAACACAAAATCACGACTAGCTAAACACACTAGCCGAATTGCGCAGAGAAATTTTTATGACAGCTGCGTACCATTAGGAGTAAGAATTTTTGTATTACACGCGGGAGTTAGTGCCTCCCATGTGTCGAAACCTCCTTCTTCTACCCTACTCTAAAAAGACTCCAATTACTTCATGGGAGCTTAGAAATGAAAATAGCACATTGACGCTCTTCAAAAAATTTAAGTATAGGAGATAGGATTTTTTTTTAATTCTCAATTTTGTAGTATTTTAGTGACATCCCACAGTTGTAAAGAAGCCCACAAGGATATCATAACTGTAAAAATTCAAAATCGCAAAAAGTGGGGATAGTAGGGGAAGAGTACCTCCAGCGGGCAGGGTTCGGGTGTGGGCACCCCCTCGTAACTTTTGACAGTAAACAAATTAGGCTGTTCTGACAAATGTTAAGTGAGTGTTATGACAGCACAAAGTTTTTGTGCATTTCCCGGAGCAAATAGACGCATTTGCTTGAAGCTGAGAAGAAAATAATTTGAACAAGTGCAAGTCAACACAAAAAAAGATTTTTTCAATAATTTTCCAAGTGCGATAAATCGAAGTGAATCAATCGAAAAGCTGAATGCAATCTACTTATATTTATGAAGTAAATTTATTATATTTTGTGATTCAAAAGCGAATGCAACCAAAATGTTCACACAAAACAAGTTTCTCATTGCTTTTCAAAGTGGCTATCAAAGTCGCGTATGGGCACCAAATTGGTCCGGGTGTGGGCACCCATCTTTTTTATTTAAAGCGTGTGTTTTACTGAAATATCGTCGTAGATGCCAACGTTACTAATCTAAATGGTATTCTTACGCTTTTTTAGTAGAATGGAAAGAACCAAGAAGCTCTTTCAAGATATCGTAGAAAAAAGTTATTTTCATCAAGTGTGGGTGTTAAGGTGGCATAACACTTCGCAAAAAATCTCGGTATTGAGTTTCCAGACAAGTTGACCGAGGAGCAGATGGCGGGCATGGATTGGTATAAAAAATCCATGCTTGGCAAAAGAGCAATGTCAAAAAGGGCTGGAAATTACTTCAGCTAGATAGCTTAATCTGCAAAACAATTGATCTGTCATCAGCCGAAGATAATCAAGTCTCGTTTCGGGGCAACAGGCATGATGCCATTCGATCCAGACGTTTTCAGTGACGCTGATTTTGTTAAAGCCGTTGAGCAGAATTTGTTTAATTTTTTGATTCAATGTTTCGAAATAAGTTTATTTTGCTATCTTATCCATTTGATTGCGTTTAATTTCATATTTTCCCATTTTTAGCCGATTTTCTAAGGGTGCCCACTAGGCATGCGCTTATTTTACGATTTTCTGATTTTCGTTCATGCCGCCCCCTGAAATCCTTCTAATGGTCATAAAAACAAATACTATGAAGTTTCACGGCGATCGGATAACGATAACCCGGCCCTCAAGAGAGGTCAAGGTCAAGTTGAGGTTTCAGACAAAAAATAATGAAAATTTTTTTTAAACTTAATTAAATTAGTCAAAGCATAACTTTATCTTATAGCAAATTGAAATACCTTTCCAACAAGCTATAATTGTTTAAAATCGGGTAATAAATACGAATTCTATGAATTTTTCTTTTACGGCATTAGCAAAATTGCCGCAAAATACCATATGTAGTAGAATAGCATTTTGCGGCGATTTTGCTAATGTCGATAAAAGAAAAATTCATAGAATTCGTATTTATTGTTGGAAAGGTATTTCAATTTGCTATAAGATAAAGTTATGCTTTGACTAATTTAATTAAGTTTAAAAAAAATTTTCATTATTTTTTGCCTGAAACCTCAACTTGACCTTGACCTCTCTTGCGGGCCGGGTTATCGTTATCCGATCGCCGTGAAACTTCATAGTATTTGTTTTTATGACCATTAGAAGGATTTCAGGGGGCGGCATGAACGAAAATCAGAAAATCGTAAAATAAGCGCATGCCTAGTGCCCACGGACCAAAAATTTTTTTTGTCAAAAATAACTTCACTATTTTTTTGATATACATTTTTCAACTCACGAAATCAATTTACTTTCTACACCAATAGTAAGCTAAGGTTTTTAGCTTTCCATTGACACTTATATGTCTGCATAATATACATTTGGTCAAAAGTTATGAGTCGAAAAACAAAACGGTGCCCACACCCGGTACTCTTCCCCCACTGCGTGCTTGAACCAAGTTTAAATAAAAGTTTCTTGCATATGAGTTTTTTGACTGAATTATGTTACGTAATAACTTCACGAATCAAATGATCCCAAAATTAAAAAAATCGAATGGGCCCTTTTTGAAATAAGGAGCCTTAAGCAATAACTATAAAAAGTTAAAACAACACAAAATTAAAAATATTTGTAACATTTTGCAAACCATTTTTTGGAAATTTCATTCGATTTTGCTCACACAGGCTTAAAATGTTTGCAATTATATGCGCCATTAAATCACATTTCTAAAAATAATTATTTAAAAAAAAATATGTGCCAAAAACAAAATGTTTTATTTGAAGTTGATGTGAAAAATTTAAAAAATTGTTGAAATATCAAGCTTTTTCCTGCTTTACCTCAGTCAATTTTGTTTGGAGCATAATTATTGGTATACTTGTTAGAAGCGCCGTTAATCACTCTTTATAAGCGTGGGAAAATAAAATTGATCGGACTTGGCGTCATAGAAATATATTGATGTATATGAAGCTACAACCTCGATATTATAAATTATCGAATAACTTGGGAACGACCCCAAGGAAAAAAAATAAATGAGTTTTTCGTGTTCAGCGACCTCAAATTAGTTTAGAAAAAATGGTTTGCAAAATGTTACAAATATTTTTAATTTTGTGTTGTACTAACTTTTTATAGTTATTGCTTAAGGCTCCTTATTTCAAAAAGGGCCCATTCGATTTTTTTAATTTTGGGATCATTTGATTCGTGAAGTTGTTACGTAACATAATTCAGTCAAAAAACTCATATGCAAGGAACTTTTATTTAAACTTGGTTCAAGCACGCCGTGCCCCTACTGTAGCGCCCTTAGTAATCGATATGATGTGAAACAATATAGAAATATATAATAAAATATTTTGAAACGGAAAAATTTTAAACAAATGCTGTCAGAAACCCTACATGTGTAAGCAAATGTTGGTAAAACTTGGTGCTTCTGGACTCACTAAAATTTTTAAGCTTAAAAATCAAGAAAATCGTAGGGAATAATTTCGATAGTGACTTATTGAGAAAATCGATGTTTCATTCGCAAGAATCTGCGAAAAAAAGGGGGTTTAATACAAATCGATTCATTAATATTCTTTTTCAGGAGTACATAATAACTGATATTCATCTTGGATCAAATTTGATATTAATTACTCACTGTTAGCAAGATTTACTTAGAAAGAGAAAATATGCTAGAATGAAAGTATTAATTTTACCGGTGTCCTTTTATATAACACTCTACTTTCGCAAACGTTTATTTCTACAACACTTAGTTTTTTTGCGGCCCACATGAACTTAGACTTTATTCGTTCCGTCCTTGCCATTTGACAGCAATCTGTGAATTCCTGTTGGTATGCGATTGTTTAATGATGTACGTAAAGGGTATCCCATAATTAACGTAAGATTTGAATTTGTCGCCATTTTTGTGGTGAAATGTTGCTAACACTTAAGTGTTAGGAAAAATGAAGCATTGAGCAATGTATAAAAAATAACGAGAGTTTGGCTGCGTAGCAGCGTTGCCAACAACTCAAAAAAGAGAGTGTCATAGTGATTCTAAAAAAGTCTCATATTGGTGTCATATGACACCTTTCAATTTTATGCATTATATTCAATCCAATAGAATCTACATACGATTTTTGACTTTAACGTATATATCGTTTTAAAGTGGTCATAACTTTTTTAAAGAAAAATCCCACATAACTAGTTTTCATCTTTTTTTGAAGGCAAAGAGCAGAACTAAATGATGCCCTCAATAGAAAACACGAAAACAATGTCGTGCGTCTCCTATACAACCTCAAAATTACAGTTCAATTTACTTTAATGAGCCGTTTTCAAATAAGTAAATTCGGTTTTCTATTCTTATTTGAATCACATTTATTATGACACTTTATAAAAAAAAAGAATGAAAGCTTCATCAGATTCGTCATCTTCATATTACCAAAAAATTACCCGTAACACCTTGTGAAAAAACGTGGGTGTCAAAAAAATCTGCTATTTTTGTGGTGCCACAGCCAAAATATTGGTATCACATGTGACACCGAAAGTGTCACAATGGTAAAACTGTTGCGTACAAAATATGGACGGAATATTGATTTAACTTGGTTAACTGTCAAGAGAGTAATTGAGAAATTCAGGAAGGCTGGACGCTAAACACACTAGTCGTCCCATAACAAGTCATTCAAATAATAATATCGAAGCAGTGCGTGAGAGTGTTGGTGAAAGTCGAAGATCGTCGACTTCTTTCTACACGGAAAGAAAAATTTTATTTAAATATTATTAGAAATATATAGAGTTATTTGAAGTCAAATGTCTATGTTACAAAGCCCACTTCCAGTCGTGCATAGGAGGAGGTTCAACACTGCAGCAACGAAATTCAGCCACAAAATGTTCGACAAAAGAGTGTGCACGTGCCATCTAAGATGTGGAGGTCTTTTGCTCGATGTACTATTCCATATAAATATAACCCTATCCTATATACTTTTATGTTCCAAGGAAAAAATGTGTTTCTATTTAACTCAAATCTTGCTTGAATTATGGAACACCCTTTATTTGTAAAAATTTATGCAAAAAAAATAAAAATTGTGTTTTATTGGACTGAAAACGGAAGAAAAAAAAAACAAGAATGGAACAATTTCCTTAGACCCACCATTACTCAAAAAATGTTGAGCCTTGTCAAAAAGAAAAGAAATATGCAAGGTCACACACATTCACACAAACAAGTAGTTTTTTTTTTGTTATGTCCTTTTTTAGTTCGCCACATGAATTCATTCCTACACACAGATTCAAAACGAACGAACAACACCGGCGCCTGGTCACGTTCTTGCTGCTCATAAAGAAACGTTTCATCTTCCACTTTTCCTAATTTTCCGCTTTGAGTGTTGCTCATTTTCTGTCACCTTCCGTAGTTTTTGTTTTTTTTTTTTTATCTCTCATTGTCGGTTGATTTTTACTCTGTGGCCGTAAGTTTTTATTTTCGTTTTTTCATTGTGAAAAGTGAGTGACAGCAAAATTAGAGCAAAGCACATCTTTGGAATATTGAATGAAAACCGTAGTTTTACGGTATCTTTCTTTTTGTCTTTGGCTTACTTTTTTTCTTTCTATTATGTATTTCATTTTGCTGGTGTCCTACGTCAATGTTTTCGTCCTGACGACTTTGTTAATGGCTGAGTGTGTGTGTGTACCCGATTGTTTGTTGAATTTGCGACTTATTGTTAGTTACTCTTTTTGTGTGTGCTCTGCTGCATGGTGTAAGCAGCAAATAATTAAGTTTGCAAATGTTGAACGGAGACCCTGAGGGTTCATTATATTAATAGGTTGGATTATTAGGGCTATTTGGGGCGGCGCAATGCTTGTTGTTTAGCTTTTTAATGCCATTTAGTGAGGCCAAAGTTAATCTTTTTGAAGATATTAATCGTGTTTAATTTTTATTTTGATTGTTCAATTAATATGCACTTCAAATCAAGATAAGTAGTAAATTAATTCAATTTATTTTATTCATTTTGCCTTTGATTAGAAGGCGCAGTTTCTGAGATATTTGATTACGGTCAACAATTTTGATGGTTGGCTTCAACATTTTGAAAAAAGCTTCCTTTAATCATTAAAAATTTAAAAAATTACTTGGTTGTATCGTTCCACTCTTCTTCATTGAAAAATTAACATAAAAAAAATGCATTCCTAACACTGAATCTTTTTTGTCCTCAATAAGATCGCCTTGAGTAAACCAAAATAACAACTACGTAATAACAAGATACATAGAAAAAACTTAAGGTTATCGACAAGACAAGCCTGACAAATTAGCTAACCGCTTCAGAGCACTTTCATAATCCGCTGGGTCCATTAAAGCGGAAGATTTTTCTCGATTTTCCCAAGAGAGGCAAACATTAAATGGAAATCTAAAATCTTAGGGGCTGTCCAAGACTGGAAATTTTGGTGTGTTTTTACTTGTACAGGTTTTAATATAAAATTCTTAATGTTTAGGTAAGGCATCGTAACGAATTATACTAAGCTTTGACAAGTATTGAAATGATAGTTTTTTCACTCCAAGTTTAACAATTTCCACATCATATCGATCGTTTTCTAAAGCAATTTTTGCTTTGTCCAAAACAAATAAAACCATGTCTAAATCAAAATAACTCGTTTGGCCCGAAAATTTGTTCTGACAGAGTATAGTACAATTTATGAGTGATTTATAGTGAATTAGTATCCGAAAAATTAAAATTAAATTAAAAAATCACAGTTAAAATTTTTATTCACTTTGTCCATCCGTTTGTGACGCGGTGAGGCGTGGCAGGTATGAACATATATATATCATTTTTAAAATTGTTTCCACCTGAGTCGACATTTCAAAGTCCGTCAGTTTTATTGTCTGGCCGTTGAGGAAACTTTTTTAATATTTTTTCGAAGCAAGAAAATTTGATTAAATTTTGTACTTTGTCTCCGCTGTAAGTTGTGTATGTAGATCGGAGGATAGACAATGGGCGGAACTAGACAACGGACATGCCTACGGCACATATAAACTAGTAAGGGTGTAAATTTTGGCCTGGCCAAAAAATAAATACCCTACACTGCAGTATTTTGAAAATTTTGCTTATATGGGAGGTGCCACTCCCTCTTGTCCGAGTACACCCAGTTTTTGTTCAGAGCTTGCATTTATAGTTTTTAGTGTCAGAGTGAAATTTTGTTGGATTATCTCAAAAAACTCTTTCAGTATAGCATTTTGAATCTTTTGCTTATATGGTAGGTGCCACGCCCCCTTGTCTGATTTCACCCAATTTTTGCTGAGAGCTTTCATTTATAATTTTTAGTGTCTGAATCAAATTTGGTTCGAATATCTCAAAAAACGCTTTCAGTAAAGCGTTTTGAAGCTTTTGCTTATATGGGAGGTGCCACGCCCTCTTGTGCGAGTACACCCAGTTTTTTTTCAGAGCTTGCATTCATAGTTTTTAGTGTCAGAGTGAAATTTAGTTGGATTATCTCAAAAAACTTTTTCAGTATATCATTTTGAAATTTTTGCTTATATGGGAGGTGCCACGCCCCCTTGTACGATTTCAACCAATTTTTGCTGAGAGCTTTCATTTATGACTCTTAGTGTCTGAGTCAAAGTTGGTTCGAATATCTCAAAAAACGCTTTCAGTATAGCGTTTTGAAGCTTTTGCTTATATGGGAGGTGCCACGCCCTCTTGTCCGAGTTCGCTCAGTTTTTTATCAGAGCTTGCGCTTACAATTCGTAGTACTTATATGTATTGTGGTTGCATTGTCGTGAAAAATACTTCTAAAATTGCATTTTAAACATAATTTTTGTATGGGCGGTAGGCGTGTCCGTTGACCGATTTTGCTCATTTTCAATCCCCCGAGCTAACTTTGACGACAGAGGCAGTGTACCAAATTTCATTGAATTATCTTGCTCAGTTTTCCCAAAAAGTGTATTTCAACACACAGCCAGCCAGCCAGCCAGCCAGCCAGCCACCCAGCCAGCCAGCCAGCCAGACAGACGGACATGGCTATATCGACTCAGGAGGTGACGCTGATCAAGAATATATATACTTTTCTATACCTGCCACGCCTCCTTCTCTGCGTTACAAACGGAAGGACAAAGTGAATATACCCTGGGTGTAGGGTATAAAAAAAACCTAAAATGTAATTTTATAAGAAGTATTTACGATAATGCAACCAAAGTACACACATATACTAGAAATATAAAGGGAAATCTCTGAGCTGCAGCTCAAACCATAGGACGTGGCACCTTCCACACCAGACAAATCTTTAAAGACTTAACTATACTGGTGGCGCCGTTTGAAATAATCGAATCAAATTTCACTCAGACACTAAGGACAGTAAATGTAAGCATTGATCACATACTTTATTGATTCGAACGAGGGAAAGAACATTGTCAGAATGCTATACTTAAAGTGTTATTTGAGATAATGTAACTAACTTTCACACAGATATTAAGGATAAAAGATTCAAGCTCTTAATATAATTTGGTGAATTCAGACAAGAGGACGTGGCATACATGCAAGAAAAATTTTCAAAAAGCTTTGCTGACAGCATTATTGAAGATAATACAGTCGAACTTTGTACGAAAACTAAGTACGGTTAATACAAACTCTGGGCAGAAAATAGGTGAAAACTGACATGTGGGCATGCAACCTTCCAAGCAACGAGACCTTCAAAATGCTATTCTAAAAGCGTGTATGTATGTATTCTTCTGGAACTCCTAGGAGAAGCATAGAGCCAAAGTAAAACGTCTCCATTTATAACCATCATTTGCGATGACTTTTATCACTTTCTATGACCTGGCTGATCCTTTAATTTCCTTCTCCAACGACCTTTTCCAGGTGATTCTTGGTCTACCATGTCCCCCATTGTCTTGTAGTTTCCACTCATGGGCTTAAGGGGGCAGACTTAGCTTTGTGATTTCCGTATAATGATGAGCAAACAAAATTCAAGACGAAGACCATAGCCGTCTTGGTCTTGATCTTGGACATTCAGTCTTGGTCTTGGTTTTGATATTGAATCTTGATCTTGATCTTGGGCATTAAACTTTGGTCTCGATCTTGGACTTGGATTTGATAAAATTTCTGAAGATTGTTGAGTACTCAAAATATCCCAACTTTATTTTTAGCAAGCAATTAAGATGATAAGTTTTGAATTGAGAGATGATTTTATGCTTGAAAGGGGCGTTACAAACCTTTTTGATATAAATAGGACATTAATTTGAGAGGATAAAATTATATTACCTGGAAAGATTTGCGGGATTTTTGCAAATATGTTATTTTATAGATTTCGATGTACTGTTTCAGAATTTCAACTTTGCTACCTCGAATCGTGTTCGCTCGTTCCGTCATGTTGGAAAAATGGCATCCAAAGTTATCTACAAATACCACTTTAACGGTTACATTTAGAGAAAAAATTATGGCGGCTATAAAATTTTCTATAAAATTGACCTTAAAATTGTTTTCGTACGACTTATAACTCAGGAGATATCCTAATTCAAAGTTTGATAAAAATTTGTAAATTGTGCTTGTCACTTATGAGTAGGCACAATGATGTGTTGAACTTAAAATTACGATAGCTCATTAACGGTGAGTCACACGTTTTCGCTTTCTCTTCGTCGTTTCAATATATTTCCCGACTCTTAATTTAGAAACGATATGACGACAAAAACTAAAACACCTCAAAATCATAATAGAATCGACAATTGGGAATAAGGTTGAATAATCCGTTGATATTTTTCGCGTCGAAAATGACATCTAAGTATATCATATTACCATAATTATTAAAGGAAAAACTAAGAAAGTAGGAAAAAGCTGTCTATTAAAAATTACGAACCTATAAACATTCATAAAAAGTAGTTCAGTTTTCGGTTCGGATCAAACATTTGAGGGAAATTTTGGTTCGGTTAATGGTTCAGTTGATTAGTGGGAAAAAGAGAGATGTCACCATCTTTAATTCAAAATTTAGGGCGGTGTACGCCCTAAACTTAATCCATTCTTCATATCATGCTAATGTGCATGATTGTCTTAAGTTTTATTCAAATGTTTCCTTCCGTTTTTGAGAAAAAGCTCTGGAACTGACATAGAAATATGCATTTTTAAGAGGTGATATATCCTAAACTATAACTCAAATCAAAATAGCTTTTAAATTGTTTCATAGGAAATTTTTTTAACTATAAAATTGATCTCGTAAATTTTTCTGTTAAAGTATCCGTTAGCGAGTTATTTAAAAAAACTGTTTTTCGTGACCTTTGACTATGAATTTGGGCATGATTCGCTACAGACAGTGATTTTTGCCAGTAGTCTTCTCTTATGATGTACTTTGGATTGATATTTGTTTGAAAGAGTTAGTTTTTATTGGCGGCTAACTTCTTTATTTGACGACTTTTTCAGCTTTAGTTGCAGTAGTATATGAGTTTAAATGAATATTTTATTTTGTTTTTATTATGTTTTTGCACTGTGTATGCAATGAAATGTTTTTTACATATTTTTTTTTCTTGTTATTAAAGCTAGATGCATGAAGTTTGACACATATAATACATAAGGTCGTGATTTGGATTAAAATTGAATGTGATCGGTTTAATTTCATGCCTACTTCCCATATAAGCTTTTTAAAACATTGTTTGATAGATAGGCGTAAAGTTTAACCGAACATGGCAATTTTTAATCCCACTCTAAAATTTTTTTTATCTGTAGGGTAAGGGAGGGATATATGGACCACCAATCTTTCTTTTTTAAATAAAACTCAAAAAACATAAAACAAAACAATTAATTAATGAATTTCATGAAGTTAATGAATTTATTTGTGTTCATAAATAATAAATAGTATTCACTGACTTTATATAATTAACCATTTATTTAAAAACGCGATGTCTTTAAAGTGAAATAATGAAATATACTCACTAGAAAAAAATTATCAATGATCTTTTTTTTAGAAAAATCAACTTTACAGGAACATGCGACTTCACCGAACGCTAAAATCGCACTTTTATAAGCTTTAGGTATTAGCGTTAAGTTTGAACATGAATAACGGTAAATCCTATGTATGCAGTGGAAAATAACCGTGTGGTGCATATTACCCACGTAGTCCAAATTTCCCTCCCTTACCCTACAAAAACTTTTTTGTTTTTTTCGCATGGTGTAGTGGAGTTTGTATTAACACAAATGTAACATAATGATTATACGACTCCGCGGGCGTAAGAATCTGCAAAACTCTAATTAACCTTCAGTACAGCATTAAATAGAAAAATCTTAGGGCAAAAATGGATAAAATACCATAAGAAAACTTAAATGTTTATGTTTTTAAAAAATAAACCAGTGAAAAGAAAGAAGAAATTCACTTACCCGTTCCTAAGATGACAGCTGCCAACAGTATTAGATAGATGCTTGATGGCATATTGCTACAACTGCTGCTGAAGATGTTGCTATTGGAACATCTACGAAAGTTTCCTGTTATGCTGCTGTGCCTGTTACTACTTTTGCTGCTTCCGTTTCCGCAAGTAGTCCCCAATGTATAGTTTTTGTTGTATTTTCTAGGACGGCTTCTGCCTGGGCAGATTGAACTATTTCTATCCTTATTATTGCCAACTCTTCGTTGTCGTCGTGGTCTTCGTTGTATTTTGTTGGCACTCATTTGTGGTTCAGTTGGTTCACTTCTCTGCTGCGTATTAGCGTTGGAGTTCATGTATGTATGTATGTATAAGTATGTAAGTGTTGCCACCCCGACACATAAGCTTTACTGATTGAAATGATTTCTCAATGGACAAGTTTAAGAAAGTGCTATTCCATAAAAGTGGATGTTCGTTTTCTTTTTTTTTTATATTTTTCCTTTGATAAAATCACTTTCACTGCAAATTTTATTCAATTCCACTGGGGTTAACACACATTTGATTGTTTAAGTTTGTTGCTATTATAAAAATATTATGGTTTTGTTGAAACTTCAGATGAAAAGTATCTTTTGTTTTTTTAATCTATATATAAGTATATATTACATTGTAAAATTTGTATAAAGGGTTAGACTTTTTAAGCTCCTCCGTAACCGTTTTAATCAATCCTATTTGCAGGCAAAAGTTACCGATATCAAATCTATTAAGGAAGAGATGCTCTGAACAAAAAAAAAACAATCTGTGAATTTGACCGAGATGAACGGATGGAATCGCAACTAGTAAGGGTAGTATCTTTGGCTTGGCCAAAAATTAAATACCCTACACTGCATTTCAAGTATATTATTAAACACTTTGTTGACAAATACTATGCAATATTCTTGTACATACAAGTTTTTATTAAAATAAATTGTTTTATTCTTCCGTAACTCCTAGGAGATTATAAGAACAAAATGCTTATATGGGAAGTGCCACGCCCTCTTCTCCGAGTTTACCTAGATTTTGAGTAGAGCTTGTATTTACTGTTCTGAGTGTTTGAGTGAAATTCGAAATTCGGTTAGGTTTTCTTACAAAAATCTTTCAGTACATCGGACGTGCCACGTCCTCTATTCCTACTTCGCCTACTTTTTGCTCAGAGTTCGCAATTAATGTTCTTAGTGTTTGAATTAACTTCGGTTAGATTTTCTCAAAAAACATTTTCAATATATCATTTTGAAACTCTTATGTGTCACGCCCTCTAGTCTGAATCTCTAGTATTTATAAGTATGTATTTGCTTCTGTTATTGCAAATAATTTTCTTATTATTTCTTATCATTTTGAATAAATTTTTTATATGGGCGGTAAGCGGTCTTCCAATTTTAATGCGGAGAAGGAGGCGTAGCAGCTTTGGAAAAGTATCTATGTATATTCTTGATCAGCGTCACCTCGTGTGTCGATATAGCCATGTCCGTCTGTCTGGCTGGGTGTCTGAGCAAGATAATTCAATGAAATTTGGTACACTGCTTCTGTCGTCATAGTGGGATTGAAAGTGAGCGAAATCGGTCAATGGCCACGCATACCGCCCATACAAAAAATATGTTCAAAATGCAATATTATGAGCTTTATTTATGATAACGGAAGCAAAATACACATAATTACTAGATGTAGTAGTTACCAACTCTTTGCAAAAACTAGGCGAACTCTGACAAGAGTGCGTGGCACCTTCCATATAAGCAAAAATTTCAAAATGCTATAATGAAAGCGTTATCTGAGATTATCCACGAGATTGCACGATGATTTCATTTGATGATTTTTCACGATTTTCGAGAAATTTTGTCTTAACAAAAGGTTTTGGCAACGAAACACCATCCAAAATCAGAGTGTAAGAGTGGTCATAAGAAACCAAATGCGGACGGACTTTCCTTAGCGACGACCTACCCGAAGGTCTTCCAAAAACAACTGTTTTGCCAGAAAATGGCGATGTTGTGCGAAAACTAGCTGAAGAAGATCGTCATATGACTTATCGAGAAATCGGAGCATGTCTAGGCAGTAGTATGATCAGCAAACAAACAATCTTGCATGCACATTTAGTGGTGCGGAAGGTATGTGCGCGTTGGATTCTACAAAAATTACACAGTGCAACAAAATGAAAAAAAAATTTTGGTCCCTGGGGTCTCATAGTGTTTTCCTGAAAGGTAATGAAAAATAAGAAGACCCGTAATTTTTTTTCCGAATATGTGTATCAGTGATTTTTTTCATTTTATGGCACCTCAAAGTTTATAGTTCGCGTTTAACCCATTTTCGGCCAGGATTTAAAAATTATTTTATTTTTTGATAAAAAGTATATTTTTGGTGTAATTAGCACTCTCTGATTCCAAACCCGTCATAAAAAAATTTTTATGAATTTTTTTTTTTTTGAAACATTTTTTTCATTTTCCCCACTCCCCAGCACCTATCAGGTATTGACAGGTGTTGACTTTTGAACTTCAAATGATAGTTTGAACTTCTGGCTAGGAAACCTCATCATTAATTTTTTTATTGAGATTATTTTATGTTTTTAATAATTTTTTAAAAGAAGGTCCATCAACAAGGCATTTTTTAAACACCCCTTCATACTAATGGAAGAGGGTGGGGAAGTAGAAAATAATATTTTCAAATAGCCAAAAGATCAAAGTATTATGAGGCACTTAAAATTTTTCTGCTATCGTTTACTTTCATAGTTTAGAAAGTTATTGAAAATGCTCAATTTTACTGTTTGCAAACGCGAACAGTGGCCGAAAATGGGTTAATATGAAAATTTGAGATTTTGTGAAAAAACCATCAACCGTGTCTTTTTATTTTTCATTACCTTTCAGAAAAGCACTATGAGGACCCAGGGACATTTTTTGTGTTGCACTGTGTTATCAGATGCTCAAAAAAAGAATCGTGTCGAATGGTGCCGTAAAAAATGAGCGATTTCGGAGCGTTAAGAAGCCAACGTCAGCGTGTTTTTTTATGAAAACTGGTCAAAACGAAAGTCCTTACAAATCGATTGAAGCAAGTGAGTTTTTGAGCCCTCAAAAGATCGAATTGCCGGTTCTGATTTGGCACCCAATGACTTCTTTTTGTTTCCAAGAATAAAAGATCAGACGTGTGGGCAACGATTTACATCAGCCGAAGAAGCAGTTTAGTAGTTAAAGCGCTATTATCTTCGGACTGATCAAAGTGCTTCGACAGATGGTTTGAGCGCATGACGTCTGAAGAAAAATAACCTAAAAGTGTCAAAATTTTGAACTGTTATAAATATTTGCATAGGAAAACACTAGGTGCATTCGAATCCGAAACTTTCCGAGCACCCTTCTTATTTACATAATATGACATATTATGGCTAAGAACTTTCAGTTTTTTCATCTACAAATTTGTATAAAACAGCTAATTGCCATGTTACGATCATTGTAATATAAGATTCGAAGACATGGTGATTGATGCATGCTACATATATATTTCATACAAGACACAATTTCTTGCTTTATCTCAAGGCACCATCACAGAGATAATTAAAACTGTTGCAAGTATATCCCGTAAAAGCTCGTTTCGGAAGTGGTGGACAGCTAAAAACCACTTTGTTAAGCACCATATTGTTGGTGTAAACTTTCGAAGGATTTAACCATACGATTTTCAATAGTTTAAGGTTGGCCTTAATAAATGTGTCACATTTTACATCAATCATTCTTCATGTCTTATTAAAGAGCAAATTCATCATAATTTGAATCTACCCCCGCCACTAGAATATGATTTTTCATGAATTTTCTTAACATATTTTTTTTTTTGGTAATAAGACAAATTAATATATTCAACTCCTTGTGTGTCTACCTTGAATAGCAAGCTGTCAACATGTGTACGTATGTAATTCGCCCTTATTATTTTTTAATTTAAATAAAATTTGACAGCGAATTTTTATCACTACACACCCACATTATCATTTGTCAATTTGAAATAACACACGACATTTGCATTTTCTGAATTCAACGCACAGAAGCATATTATGCTTGCCTCAAATTTATGAAGGACACTTTAAACTTCTTTGTATGTTTTTTGTTACTTCACACAACACTGCATAACACAACCACTCGTACAAGATATGAGTGTTCAAATGCAAAGGAATGTGCGTATGCTCAAACGGATGTGGCGTATTACACTGGCTTAACGCAGGATAACCCTTTCTTTTTTTCAATATTTGTTACACTCCTTATGCGAACATTTTCCTTGCTGAAAATATTCTTACATTTATATGTATATAAATATTTTGCTTTTGCTTTTTATTATTATTTACAATTGCTATTTTTTTATTATTCCCGTATTACTCTAGCAATTTCCTTGTACTTCATACCAACATCACTTCCGCTGTGCATTTAACGACAAGAAAAATTGTGATTTATTTCGTAATTTTATTTCATTTTTCTTTTACACTTCCGTTATATTTATTTTTTCTTTACTTATTATACGAGTATTTATAAATATTTTTTTTTTTTCTTTAAATTTTCATGTCAATTTCTTTTCATAGCAGCTGTTTCCGTTTTTGAATATTTTCCTTCATTGTCCTTTTGATTTTAACCGAACCGAACCGCCGCCTTTTTTTTATCTTATCACACAAGAACGTTACTCAACCGTAGCCTCTTGGTAGTACGGTGCGTAACTCTACTGCGTATCGTCCTTACATTAACGTTGCAGATATTCAACTGATTTGTCATTAAGGAGCTTTCGGTTTGGTATCCTTTTGCGTTTGCTTTCGTCTTTTGTCATCGCCTTCGCCAATTGACTTGATTTTCATTCAAATACGCGTAAAGTCAGCATCGGAGCTATGTTTACTTGCAACTATTTTGGTTCCTGTTACTGATGCCGTTGCCAACGTATTCCTTTTTCCTATTGTTGGAATCTTTGTATATTTTGATGTTTAATCTTTTTTCGTCTTGTGATGCTGTTTCGCCTGTATCAACCACTGCGAGAGCAAAAGAGTGACGAATTTGGCACGTGTTCTGAAATGGCGCATGACTGTTCCCACTGAGAGAAAGCTTTGCTCTTGCATTTAAAGGTTTTTTTTATTCCTGTTACATGGAATTTCTTTTGCATTATAACGTGGATTTTGTCATCAACCGTTTCTTTTTATGTTTTTGTCTTCTTCGTTTTTAAATTATTGGCAATTTGTCAAATGGAATTTCCTTTAAAGCGTAGTTTGCTGTTACTATGCACTTTCAAGGGTTTTCTTTAAGCCCTTAACTTGAATAGAAAGCAAGTTTCTTAGAGAAAGGATCAAACTGAGTTATTTTTGATGCGTTGATGTTTAGAGGATTTGTTTATGGATGACAAGTAAATTTCAGAATTTGAACATATGTATATTACCCCTTATAACATCCCAGTGTGCCAAAAGGACTCGTTTCGGATCCGCAACGGGTTCACATTTTCGTACTTTTTATCCGTTACGTATCCGTTACTGATCCGTTTGCGGGAGAGATTCCTAAAAAAAGCGAATAGTTTTTTCTACTTTTATGGATCCGTTTCGAACCTGTAACGTACATCACAAACGAATTCAAAACGGATTCGCTTTTTATAATGTTAATGCTGCTTATAAAAAAAAAAAAAAAAAAATGGCGAAGCGCTTATTTTTAATTAAAAAAAAACAAAATAACAAAAAAAAAAAACAATTACTAGCCCGGCCGTACCCAGGCTCCCGGGGTATTACTTTTTCATACACGAAACGTTAGACAACTAGGCTATTGACCGATATGATGTTGACTTATTTGATGTTGAGATTTAAAGTGTGTCTTGATTAAACAAATTTCTGTTGTTTTTTTATAAGTATTCTGTGTCCTTCCTCTTCCCTTCTTTTGATAAAAAATATTAAGTTCTCCAATTTGGAATCAAAAACATTTTTCAAACAGAGTTTGAAATGTTTACAAAAAATCATACGCGATAAAAAAAAAACAAATCAAAAATATTTTTTTTATCATCATTAAAACTAATTAAAGCAAATCCGTTTTGAGTTCGTATTTGAAGTATTTACGGATTCGAAACGGATTTACCTAGGTTCGAATCCTACCATAAGTGGATTTTTACCCTTTAGTTTTCTTCCTTTTTTTTCTTCTTATTTTTTTTTTTTTTTTCAATAGCTAATAAGCGCATCAAAACGGTTTTTTCTGGAACTATACAGCATTAACATTTTTAAAAGTAAATCCGTTTTGAGTTCGTTTTTACATACGTTTCGGATTCGAAACGGGCCCGCACTACGGAATTACCCGGGTTCGAATTCTACCATAGGCGGAACGATAATTTTTTGCTTTTTATTTATTTTTTTTTTTTTTAATAAGCGCTTCAAAATGTTTTTCTTTTTATTTAAACACGGCGTTTTGAATTCGTTTTTGATGTACGTTACGGGTTTGAAATGGATCCGTTGCCGCGGATTACGTTTTTTATCCCTTTATGAACTCGTAACGGGTTTGAAACGGATACTCATCCGTTTTTGTGCACATTGGGATAATACAGATTGTAACTCATAAAACTGTCGTAATCTGTTTTGATTTTAACAGCGTTTAAGAGTTTGTGAGGTCTTCAGCGGCTTGTACAGTTTATATGTAGAATACCTGTAATATGTTTACTGATTAAACACATACCAATAACATATGCGTATGTGTACATAAACCGTTTTTAACTGTTTCTCGATAAAGTATTAAAATAGAGTATTACTTCAAAAAAACACAGCACTGATATATAGAGTAGATCACTTGAAAGACAATTTTTGAAGAAAAAAAAAAAACAGCATAAATTTATTTTTTGAATATAGGACATAATATGGCCTATTAGCATATTATGCTGCTTTCCCATGTGATCAGAAACCGCCTTGCCAAGTTATTTAATGTGACCACAAAAATATAGGTACATGTAAGGGTTTTACCTTTGGCCTGTCCAAAAATTAAATGCCACACACTGCAGAGTTTTGAAAAGTTTGCTTGTATGAGAGGTACCATGCCCCATTTTTGAATCCCAGCCCTCCGACAATAAGTACTGGATGAGCTAGGAAATATGGTGTCTTGTTGCAAAAAGAAAAAATAAGAGATGTCCTTACAACTAGAGGACAAAAGAACTACGCCGAAAATTCTTTAACTCTCTCAATAAAGAAGTCGGGCGATCATACAGACAAGACAAAAAAAAGGAATGTATTGTCATGCAAAGCGGAGCGGAAAGCGCTGCAAATGCTCAAAACCTCAGGCAGCTTTACAATATCATGCGCAGACTACCAGTCAGAAAACTCCAACGAAATCTCTCAACAATCGCCCTATCAAAGATAAAAACGAAAATCACTTAACATCCGCGGACGATCAACTAGAGCGATGGAAATACTTAATCCCAGATCTACCACATACCATCAATCAGAATCACCAACTACTTACATTTGCGGCAGTGACTCGCAGTAGTAGTCGGACCCAATCATAGCCGCCCACAACCGATGAGATAGTTAAAGCTATCCAAGGCCGCCAGCATCTATCAAATAACTAAAAGCTGAAAAGCTAAAACCATGCCCAGTAACATCTAAACTTTTTCTTATCGTTCTTGGCGATATCCTAGATGAAGCTCTTGGTAAGGCCAAAAGAGTTATCGGATGGAACTTTACCAAACATCTAGATTGTAGAAGATCTTCAAATATGCCTCAAAACAGTTTTTTTTGCACTTTTAAACAAGGATATTTGGAGAATTAAAGTCAATTCGCAAATCTGATATTATTTTCGTATTAAGTAGATCAAGGGTGTCAGCGTTTTCAAATCACTGAGCCAAGCGCAGTCAGCGCAAAGTTTTCGCTTTTACAACAACTTAAAATTCGAATTTACAACAACAATAATATTTCAACAATTTTCAAAATTTCCAAGAACTAGGACACACACAAAAAGTAGGGGTATTCACGAGTTGATGAGCAATTCTTTTACGTCGTTGCGGAAGTGCGGTTTGCGTTTTTTCCCATTGACATTTCTTCATTATACCACTTTTTTAACATCGTTGCATTTTCCTTTAAGCACTTTACGGCTGCGAAGGTTCACAGAAAAATTTGAGCACATTTGGAGGGTATTTTATCGGTATGATTGATTCCGCTCTGGAAATTTTGATGCAAGACAAGCATCTAAATCCTGTGTACTACGTGCTGCTTCCGCCAAAAGATTACTTCGAAACTGTACTGTCAACAATAAAGAAGGTTTACTGAAGGAAAAACGCCCGGAATTAGTTAACAGAAACGCAAAAAAATAACATAAAACTAGTAAGGGTGTAACCTTTGGCCTGGCCAATCATTTAATACCCTACACTGCAGTATTTTGAAAATGTTGCTTATATAGGGGGTGCAATGCCCTCTTGTCCGAGTTCACCCAGTTTTTGTTCAGAGCCTTCATTTATAGTTTTTAGTGTCTGAGTGGTCTCTGGTCCAATTTTATCCAGTTCTTGCTCAGAGCTTGCATTTACAGTTCTTAGTGTCTCATTAAAGTATAGTTCTATTATCTCAAAAAACGCTTTCAGCATAGCTTTTGAAGTTTTTACTTATATGGGAGGTGCAACGCCCTCTTGTCCGAATTTGCCCAGTTTTTGCTCAGAGCTTGCGCTTACAGTTCTTAGTATTTATGTGTATTTTGGTTGCATTGTCGAGAAAAATACTCCTTAAAATGCATTTTGAATATATTTGTTGTATAGGCGGTAAGCGTGTCCGATGACCGATTTCGCTCATTTTCAATCCCACGAGCTAACTTTGACGACGGGGGCAGTGTTCCAAATTTCATTGAATTATCTTGCTCAGTTTTCCCAAAAAATGCATTTCCACACTCAGCCAGCCATCCAGACTGACAGACAGACGGACATGGCTATATCGACTCAAGAGGTGACGCTGATCAAGAATATATATACTTTTCTATATCTGCCACTCCTCCTTCTCTGCGTTACAAACGGTAAATAATTTTACCAAAGTCATATGTATGCCAAAAGCAGCTTACTACTGATTTTTTTAGGGGCTCCTTATATTTAATTTGGTCCTGCTACTAAATTAGCTCCTAATTTCAGGCCAAATACCGAATTTCAGGAAAAATACGACATTAAAGTTCGAAAAAAATTCGGGAAAAATTTATATTGAGGGCGATTAATTAAGTTATTTATTTATTATGTTACCTGAACCGTGTGTTCAGATACGAACATAATTAAAAATGATGATATTATAGAGATTCCTTGGCCAGTGCTTTTTAATTGCAAAAACATTAGCTGTGTTTTAGATGACAGTTTTCAGTATTTAATTAAGCACTTTCTGAGAAACGTATGCGAAAGCAACAACTAAAGTGTTTAATTTAACACAGATTAATTTGCGTGTTTAATTATTAAGCACAAAGTAGACTGTTTATGTTGCCATGCCACACTGAATATTAGATGTGTTTAATAGGATTTTAACATAGTGGCACCACATTTTTACCGATTGTCTTGTCAAGCGCAGGAAAGTGGTGCCGTAACGAAAAGCAGAATGAAGTAAAACAAAATAAGAAGAAGGAGATAGCACACAAACTCGTTTTAAAGAACAGTGATAACTAAGTATGTGTTAACACGCTGCCGTCTAAAACACAGCTATTGATTCAATTTTTTGTTGCAACATTTCGTTGTACATAATTAAAAATGTTTTGAATAGATTGAAAATCGAAAACTGGAAGTTTTGGTGTATTTTTGCTTGTATTGTCTTAACTTAACCTCTTGATTTTCTTTCAAAATAAGTTAGTTGCTTTATGTATGTCAAATATAAACTTTTCACCAATTTTTTTGATTCAAAAATACCAGAGATGTTACGATACATCTTGATCGATTACTCAAGGGATAGTAAGATTTCATTTGAGGCGTTGCGTGCAATAACGCCCCAAGTCGAAAAATGGCATTTCGAGATAATTCAATTTAAAGTTTTTAAATGCTGATAAAAAGAACAAACCATCATTTAAACCTTGGAAAACAAATTTATTCAATTAAACCTAATAAAATGAGTAAATAATTACCGCTAACACATAATACTAACGCATATTGAAAGAATTATCGAAGAAGGAAAAACTTAAATTGTAGGGCGTTTTTGCATAAATCTATTTGACTATCACTGGAGTAACGTTAGCATTTTGCTTGGGAAACCGGCAAAACTGTTCCGATTTTAATGATTTTTTTTTTTTAAATGAGGGGAATGAAATATACTTTCACCGTAATTATTTATAAATGTGCATTTTTGTTAATTTCTTTGAAATTTAATATTATAAAATGCACGCATACATTTGCATCTAAGTTTTGCACCTGATAATGTTAGCATTTTGCTTGGGAAACCGGCAAAACTGTTCTCATTTTAATGATTTTTTTTTTTTAAAATGAGGGGAATGAAATATACTTTCACCTTAATTATTTATAAATGTGCATTTTTGTTTATTTCCTTAAAATTTAATATTATAAAATGCAGGCATACATTTGCATCTAAGTTTTGCACCTGATAATGTTAGCATTTTGCTTGGGAAACCGGCAAAACTGTTCTGATTTTAATGATTTTTTTTTTTAAAATGCGGGGAATGAAATATACTTTCACCGTAATTATTTATAAATGTGCATTTTTGTTTATTTCCTTAAAAATTTAATTTTATAAAATGCATGCATACATTGCATCTAAGTTTTGCACCTGGTAAATATTTTTTTTTGTAAACGGTTATAGAGATTCTAACGAAATTTGTTACAATGTTTTATATTAGTATAATATTAAGACTGGGATAAATTCTAACTCTGTAGATACTCATAGAAAGGCGTAGCAAATTCTTTAAAATTAGAATTTATTGGGCAATATTTCGCAAATGGTGGCTCAGTTTGGTAGACAAATGCTGATTATAAATAGCGAAATGTGGATGGGATGGCAAGAGTGTCACACCCACTTTTAAAGGCTTGAATATTTTGATTCAATACTACACAAAAGCGGCGCTATGGATTTTAATGAATTTATAGAATATTAAAATCAAAAAAAATTTTCGAATTCTTGTCTTTTTTTACTCTTTTGACTATAACTTATTTTAGATCAAAGATAGAAAAAGACAAAATTTAATAAAAAATAAGGAGATAAAGTTTCCTTTAAAATGCTTTATTGAAAAATTTCTTAGGCTACAAATTTATCGAAATATGGTCACTAGAGTGGTCCAAAATCCGAAAGTGTTAAAAAGTCAAGGTGCGTGCGACTTTTCTGAATCCTTGGATCCTGTTGATTACAAAAAGTGATTCGGAACCAAAAAAAATTGCGTTTAGATATTCCGCAACGAGCTTGAAAGTACTTTTTTAGGAATTTTTGAGTTTTTGAGTACTTTTTTTAATTTAAACGCTATATCTTTTTAACCAGATAAGGTATTTGCAAAAATGAAATTGCATTTTTGTCAGAATATTTTGAGCCAAATTTTGCATCAATAATAATAAATCTAGTCTTTCCCAATTTTTTTTATCGGCACTTTAAACTTCAAAATTTGTTAATTTTTTGAGGTGTTTGCACATTCAAAACCGATTTTTTTCTTATTTTGCTCCAGCAAATTTTTTTTTAAATTTTTATATTTTTAAGCATTAATTTATCTTTAAAAAAATTTCAACAACTACGCTTTTAGTAACACTTTTACTCACTAAAAACAATTAAGTGTAATTAAATTGGGCTTAAAAAAAAATTTTTTTTCATGTTTTCAAGGCATTGAAATAAGATATCTTAATGGGATGACTTAAGGTACCACTTTTTTCTCATAAATTCATTAGTTCCTAATCTTTTGAGTAAGACAACATTCTTCGCAATATCGAAACCTTGGCACTTCATGTTATTTTTGGGCAAATAGGTTAACAGATAGTTTTCTAAGGAAACTAAAAAAATAAATAAATCAAAAAGAAACTAAAATAGCCATTTTGGATGTATTTGTTGATCCTGATTCCGAATTAAGTCTCAAAATTGGTGTATCTTGTACGGTTAAGGAGATATTTTTACATAAAAGTATAAGAAACACCGTTTTTGCTCTTTTTAAAGTGATATTACAAGTCAAAGTTACTTTCAGCCACAAAAAGTGGTATAGTGGTTAAAAGTGCCAGTCTGATTCTTTAAAATTCAATTTAAATTATACCGATATCTTTTCAATCCTCTGAGTTATCCTAACCTAAAAAGTTGAAAAAGTGCAAAAAACACGTTTTTTTGTTATTTCTGCTTACGATATTTCGGAGGAACAAAGAAATATCGATATAGTTTAAATTGGGTTTTGAAGAAAAAAGCTGTCACTTTTAACCTCCATACCAGGCTGAAAGTTACCATGTTGTGATATAACAGCTTCAAAAATAGCAAAAACGGTGTTTTTTGCATTTTTAGGTTAGGATATCTCTAAAACCGTGTGAGATAGAGCAATTCTGAGACCGGATTTAGAATTTTCATGAACACATACATCGCAAATGACTATTGTTGTTTCTGTTTCACCACGAAAATTTTAAACTGAAAGTTTTTTTTTTGGCCAAATTTGGTTATATTTTACGGTTTTTAGTAAGTAAAGTGAAGCTTATAGCTTAGTTGTTGGAGTCATTTGATAGATAAATTAATGCATAAAAAAAAAAATAATAAAAAAAAAATTTGCTTGAGCAAAATAAGAAAAATATCGGTTCTTGAATGTGCAAACACCTCAAAAAATTAACAAATTAGATTTATTATTATTGATGCAAAATTTGGCTCAAAATATTCTTACAAAAATGCAATTTAATTTTTGCAAATACCTTATCTGGTTAAAAAGATATAGCGTTTAAATTAAAAAAAGTACTCAAAAACTCAAAAATTCCTAAAAAAGTACCTTCAAGCTCGTTGCGGAATATCTAAACGTAATTTTTTTTTGGTTCCAAAACACTTTTTGTAATCAGCAGGATCCAAGGATTCAGAAAAGTCGCGCGCACCTTGACTTTTTAACACTCTTGGTTTTTCCATACAAAATTTGGACCACTCTAATGGTCACTCAAACATAGCAATTTTTTTACCCAGCCGGAAAAATGGATTTAATTCAAAAGCAAGGTACCTTACGACAAAAAAGTATATTACGCAGAAAATGCTTGGAATCGTCCAAAAAATATGTGTGAATTTTTTCGGAATTTTTTCGAACATTTTATAATTTTTCAAAATTTGGCTAAAAAAAAAAAAAAATCTAAATAAAATCACACGTACCCTTTGGACAATTCTAAGCATTTTTTGCCATACATAATTTTTTCGCTCGGCACCTTGGTTTTTTTTCCTACCGCGAACTGATTTATGCAAAAACGCCCCAAGTCGCACTACGCCCTTCTTGCACGCAACTCTTTAAACAGTATATATATATAGCTCTACCACATTCTGTGATCGTAATTGGAAGTTGAAATTAAGTACACATATATTTGAGGACTCAAGCTTTTCAAAAAAGCGATGGGCGCAAAAACGCCCTAAGCCGACTTAGGGCGTTAATGCACGCAACGCCTCATTTGATTGACCAATTTCGAAAAGGTCACATCTCCGAATTTTTTTAATATTGACTTTTTCACGTTTTTTCCATCTAAGCATACAGGCAGATGAGATGGAATGGTACACATATCGGGTCTCCAAGTGGGAGAAAAAGCCATGTCCGTTTAAAATCAATTTCGATAAGGGTTTATCTTTAATAGAGAGATGCCACATAGGATTTTTAGCTTCATGTAGCATTTTGAAATAGTCATAATTTTTTAAAGAAAAACCACACATGACCAAATTTTTGATGATGAAGGATAGTACTAATCGATGCATTCAGCAGAAATGAGAAAAAGAATTCCGTGCATTCTCTGCATAACCTCAAAAATCGTGTTTTTGAACTTTTAGGCTAAGATATCTCAAAAACTATAAGTGATAGAGATAGAAGTTTCGCCAATTTTATATGGTTTTTTTCTTTAATTTTTTTTTAATCAACACAATCAATTTCGAAAAGGTCACATCTCCTGACTTTAGAATATCAAAATTTACATATGAAGCACTCCATGCCTACGGTGACCATGTCTGTGTGAGTGAAATCGGGGACAAAACGATAGTTGTGCGAAAAAAATCCGAGACAATCGGGGACAGTCAAGAGAAAATAGGGGACAAATCGGGGACAAATAAATTTTGGGACAAACAATGACTGATGACAAATAATCGTGAATTCGGGAAACTTGTTTCTAAGTTAAAAATAAAACCAGTCTCTTAAAAAGATAGCTTAACAAATACTAGTCTCAGAAACAAAAATACAACCGTCACTTCATCGGTTAGGATGAATTAAAGTTTTTGTGCCTCCTAAAAATGATTTCAAATTAAGTAACAAAATAGTCATTAAATATCAAAAGGTCTCCTAAAAATTTTAAAAATTCTGACATCGAAATTCACGACTTAATTTTACAAAAAATTTAAAGAAAAATTATCATTAAATAAGCTTAAAACACATGATCAATATTACAATAAAAAACTAGTAAGAATGTTACCTTTGGCCTGGCCAAACATTAAATACCCTACACAGCAGTATTTTGAAAATTTTGCTTATATGGGAGGAGCCACGCCCTCTTGTCCGAATTCACCCAGTTTTTTCGCAGAGTTTGATTTTATAGTTCTTAGTATTTGAGTGAAATTTGGTTGGATTATCTCAAAAAATGTTTTCAGTATAGCGTTTTGAACCTTTTACTTATATCGGAGGCGCCACGCCCTCTTGTCCGATTTTATCCAGTGTATGCTTAAAGATTGTATTTATAATTCTTAGTGTTTAAGTAAAATTTAGTTCGATTATCTCAAAAAACGCTTTCAGCATAGCGTTTCGAAGCTTTTGCTTACATGAGAGGTGCCACGCCCTCCTGTCCGAATTCGCTCAGTTTTTGCTCAGAGCTTGCGCTTACAATTCGTAGTATTTATGTGTATCTTGGATATATTTTTTGTATGGGCGTAAGGCGTGTCTTTCGCTCATTTTGAATCCCCCGATCTAGCTTTGACGACGGAGACTGTGCACTAAATTTCATTGAATTATCTTGCTCAGTTTTTCCAAAAAATGTACTTCGACACAGCCAGCCAGCCACCCAGCCAGACAGACGGACATGGCTATATCGACTCAGGAGGTGACGCTAATCAAGAATAAATATACTTCTCTATATTTGCTACGCTTCCTTCTCAGCGTTACAAACGGAAGGACAGAGTGAATATACCCTGGGTGTAGGGTATAAAAATCATTTGGAGCCGATCGTACAAATCCAGTTGTCTTAACTTCAAATGGCATTGACATTAAATTTCATACAAGTTGTGTTTTAACCAGGATTCAACCATGGATTTAACCAGATATTGTGAAAACGGCTCTTAGTATTTTTTGACAGAAGAAATTTTTTTCAAAATGTCTTCGTCGGGCTAAAACTACAACTAGACATTTACATTTTATGTTTCGAACTAAGTTTACAGAAAAAACGTCTCTACGCCCCAGTCTAGTAGTTTTTTTTTTTGAAATGTAGACCCCATCCGATTTTATGCAAGAAAGCAAAGGCAAAAGACTTAAAAATATCATATAAAAAATTACTTTTAAAAAAATAAAAAAAAGTTTTTCTCAAAACATCAAAAATGTAGATGTCCAGTTGTAGTTTACGCCTGACGAAATATTTTCGATACTGGTTTTAAAAAAAAACGTGCAACTTCATATGCGATTAGTTAAACAAATATGGTTTCTAAAAAATGCACTATGGAAATAAGGGACAAATACGGGACACACAATAAAATACAGAACATTTGAATGCCCCGTATTTCTCAAATAAATTCCGGGGACAAGCAGCCGAAATACAGAACTGTGCTAGCAGCATTTGTTGTTAAATACAGGGTGTTGAATTTGGCGTTTTTTGTCATTTTCATGAAAAGGGTGTTTTTTCAAAAATTTATAGCTTAGGGGAGATGTGTGTACCTTGGTCCGAGTGTACCTCGGTCCAAGTGTCGGTTCCCACTCAACAGCTGCACGTGTGCGATAATGTTCTTCTATGGAATTTTCCACTCATACCGCTGACTGATATTAGTAGATTTCAGACCGTCAAGCTGTATGCGTGTGTACAAAGTGACGGAAAAAGTGTTTTTGGTGTGTAAAAATTAGTTTTTGGAGTATACTTCGAAAGTTTTGTGAAAACTTACTTAAAATATTTAAGTTTAACAACATCATGAAGGAAGTTTAGTTATTGTTTTCAGCTTTAAGTGTGTTTTGGATGTATATTAATTAATGTATGTTATGGGTGTTGGCAGTTTTTAAAACATGCTGTCTGTGTGTACCTTGGACCTATGCTTATTGACCATCGAAACTTTTTCGACGAGCAACCAGGAAGCCATAATCGCCTTTCAATATAATATTATTGTAATTATTTACGCTGCTTATGTATTTATTTACAACCAGTGTTTTCTTAGTTAATTGTTTTTTTCCAAATAGATTTTTTTGTGTTATAATTTTTATTTATGATTAATTCTTTATATTTAGTAAAAAATATGTTACTTTTGATTACATGATAAATGGTTCTTTCATAATTTATTACCTATATAAACGTATTCTCTTTTATTTTCGATGGTCCAAGGTACACTTGCATGGGGTACCTTGGACCGTTTGAGATTGGTACGGAAAAAGTAATATTGCCACGCAATGGGAAGGCATAGAAATATTATTGACACGTCATTAGATGCTGCAAGCATTATAACTTAATCAAAAAACTAAAGAAACTTTTTTGGAAAATCCAGTACATTAAAAAAACTGAAAAGCGGACCAAGGTACACACATCTCCCCTACACTAAAGTTTGTAAATTGATAAATCTAAGTTAATGATCCCATTCATTTTGAAGTGTTCTTTTTACAAAAAAAATATTTCTTGGTGAAAAACATGCTTATTCATGTTAAGCCATCACAAAACAATGAAAATAGATCAGTGTGCGTTATGAAATGCATATTGGGTCGGTAGTTCTTTTCACTTCGTCGTGTGCCATTGTTTATGTTGAGTGAAAAATTTTTAGTTGAACAAACGCTTGATATGGTGACATGCAAACGGTTAAAAATTTTTTAATATATCTGAAATAGTGTTTTGTAAAATAATTTTTGTGAAATGTGACTAAGAAATATTAACAATTTTATTAAAAAAACCGAAAAGAAAAGACCGAGGCCCACAGGATTTTCTGCAGAGCCGCAATTATGCTGTTACGTATGTGTAACTGTGGGCTATTCTTGTTAATTTTGTCACGTTACACATATGTAACTGTGGGTCAATCTCAGCACTTTTTAAAAGATGTAAGTACAAATGTTATGAGTAGTTTTTTTATTTAGATTTGGACATTTGACATTGGAAGAAGCTACTTTTTTTTTCTGAAGAGCTTATGACTGATGACGAACAAGATGCTGTAATGGAAAAAGTAATCATTCAACCACCTAGTAGCCACGTTGTAGAATCTGATGAAGATTCTGGGAAAAAAATGGAGTTGGTATAGCAATAAACCTGTCTAAGGCACAGTTAATGCAACCTTGCTTGGAGGATACTCCGGTACAGAACGAAAAAATATCATGGTTCGAATGTGTACAGAATTGGCGCTCATTGATGTGTCAATTCAAAACGCCTGGATCCTATATCGTAAGGGAGGAAGCAGTATGTCAGAACTAGACTTCCGCAGAGCCATTGTCACTCGATAGTACACAACTCTTGGTACCGTAAGGCCACCTCAGAGCTATCGCCGAGCAACTATTGCTGATCCTGAATAATCCAGCCGTTATGACTGCTTTAGGCATTTAATTGCTGAAACTTAAGATAAAAAGAGACGTCGTTTTGCTGGAATTAACTGCAAAAATCATCCCTCCTCTATGTGCAAAAAATGAAACGTAGGTTTGTGCATCAATTGTTTCGAGAACTACCATAATGTTGCAAATTTCTAATAGCTTTTCTATGTAATACATTCACTTTTTATGCCAAAAATCTATAAATATGTACGTTTAAAAACTTTATTTCCAACTAAACCATTATTTTGAATTTAAAGGCCATAGAAAATTTGTTTATCAAAATTAGTGGAAATAGCCCACTGTTACGCATATGTAACAGTCTCCACAGGCTGATCCTCGATAGGTACCAAAATTTTTTTTATAATTTTAATTTCTATCTATACTATTTATATAAAATTGCTTATATGAAAACCCTATGTAACGATTTGGTGCAAAATATACCGAACCGATTTTAATAATTTTTTTTAAAAAACGTTCTACGTGTGGCAAGGAACAGGATTGTATACTTTTTTTTTTTTTGATTTTTATAAGATAATTTTTTTTTTTTAGTATGAAGTTGTTGAAAAAAAAATTCAGTGCTTGCATAAAAATGATCGTTTGCATTTCAGTCGCTATAGCTTGCTGCGCCATAAGTTATGTGTTGTTGTTGTCTTTTCCGTCTCTTTCATTTATTGTTTTTTTTTTATTCTTGATGTTGTGTTGTTGATGAGAGCAAAAATTAGAGTGATTTCCTCAATGATGCCAACTCAATATTTTCAATATTTTTGGACCTTTAACGATGTTTTACATGTTTTTCAATATTTTTTAATTCTTTTAGACTTTTTTCGATATTTTGAATGTTTTTCGAAACACTTGGACTTTGACCGATTTCTTCGATGTACATATTTCACTATTTTTCGAAACTTTTGATTTTGTTTCGATATATTGGATGTTTTGTTTTTAGACTTTTACCGATTTCTTGAATGTGTTTCATTATTTTTCAAAACTTTTTGGCTTTTACCGATATATAGAATGTTTTTCGATTTCTTTTTTGTAATTTCACCGATAATTTGGATGTTTTTCGATAAACTTAGACTTTTGCCGATTTCTTCGATGTGTTTCAATATTTTTCAAAATTTTCGGACTTTTACCGATATATAGGATGTTTTTCGACATTTTTGGACTTTAACCGATATTTTGGATGTTTTTCTCTAAACTTGGATTTTACCGATTTCTTCGTTGTGTTTCAATATTTTCCGAAACTTTTGGACCCTTTTCGACATATTGAATATTTTTCGATATATGTATTTGGACTTTCACCGATTTCTTCAATGTTTTTCAATAATTTGAGGCTTTTACCGATATGTAGGATGTTTTTCGACATTTTTGGACTTATACCGATATTTTGTAAGTTTTTCGAAAATATTTTTTTTATTTCATTATTCTTCGAAACTTTTGAACTTCTTTCGATATATGTATTGGATGTTTTTCGATATATGTATTTCAACTGTTACCGATATATACATAGGATGGTTTTTGATAAACTTGGACTTTATCCGATTTCTTCGATGTGTTTCAATGTTTTTCGAAACTTTTGGACCTTTTTCGATATATTGGATCTTTTCGCTTTATTTGGGCTTACGTGTCAAAAAAAAAAATTTTCCAATTTTTTGCCGATTCGCATAAATTGACCCTTAAAAGTTGTTTTCCAGTTGTTTTCAGAAATTTTTTTTTCACACGTAAGACCCTTTTTCATAGACCAGGTCACATATAGTATTTATTGATTTGAATCGTTCGCATAGAAGAACTTAGTCTTTTACATGCCACTTAATCATAATAATAACAGCCAAGTATTATTATTATTATTTCTTCGATTTTTTCCAATACTTTTGGACTTTTACCGATTTTAGGATGTTTTTCGACATTTTTGGACCTTTACCGATATTTTAGATGTTTTGTGACGGTTTTGCTGTCGTTTTCTTTGATTTTGCAAATACCAGCTTTTCTCTTCTATCTTCTTCACTACTTTTGCTGTCATCAATTTTCATAAATTTTATTTTACGAATTCTATACTAGAATATAGAAATTTCGTATAAAATAAGGTTTACATTGCTGTAAACATTCATAAAGTAGTTTACTGTATTTGCTGATCATCAAGCTATTACTGTAACCTACTTACACTACTTGCCAGCAGATGTCAGAAAAGTAGTGATGATCGAATTATCGAATTTTGGAGAAAACATTTTTTTTCTTGGGTACGATACTTCCTTCCGGCGAATGGTCTCTCTGATCTGCAACTTCAACAACTATACATGTGCGCAACATATAATTAAGAAATTTTAAGTTAAAAAAGTTAAAAGTAATAAAGTAAATACTTAATATCGCACAACTCGCATTATAATCCAAGTTGTCACGTAAGATTTGGTCACCGTTGGACTTTAAAAACATATTTTGGCCACTAAATAATTGGAAATTTCTACCCATACTGATTTGCTGTGAGAGACTCAAATTTTCTGTAAAAATTCCGATAGTCTTGAAGCATCTTTATCACCATAAAGGATTTACACAAAGTTGGTATTATACGCAGCCATCGTTTGCTACCAGAACTTCATCAAAAATTGGTATAATTTACTTTTGAATATATAAGTTAAAGTTAAAAAAGCTATCTTGAATTACTTAAAAGCTACGTTAAAATTCTTAAAAATTATATTAAAATACTTAAAATTATCTTAAAATACTTAAAACTAGTATACCAATTGAATTTACGTTAAATTTTTATACTTTTGTCATATCTAAAAATTAATCTTTAAAATGTACATAAAACTTTACATGCCGACCGTTTTAGTGTACATCCTAATTGGAATTTACATACAGTAATCCATGTCTGCAAAGAGATCGCTGATGACATTTACATGAAAGATCAGTCAATCGGTATTAATCTAAGCGCATGGACTATTGTGGAAAGTTTATTTACATTAAATTTAATAAAAAGGAATTAAAACAAAACAGAAAAGAATAGAAAATTAAAAGAATTTTAAAAAATTAATGTGTAAAGGAAATCCTAAAAAACAAAAGTGATATTCTAAAATACTAAAGTGAAAAGATTAGAAAAGTAAAGTAAAATCATAAACTACAGTAACGCATAAGTGAAATCAAAAGAAATTTAATCTAAAATAGTGAAAAAAAGAGTAAAAAGTTAATTTAAAAAACCATAAATGTGACATAAAATTTCATATAAAAAGGTATATAGGATAGGACAAACATACATATATATCTTGTTCTTTGCAGAAATTGTAAAAATTGTTAGAGGCCTTCTTCGTCTGCATTACAATGTAAGTTTTTTTCTTTACATTTTACTCTCTCTTTTATAAATACAAACATACATTTAACCAAGTTGTGTCAATTTATTTACACTAATGGACACAAACTTGTAAACATAATTTTTTTTACTATAAATTTTTTCCCCTTTTTGCATATAATTTAATTTTGGTATTGCCAAAGTGTTAATTAACACTAATGGACAAATAATTTAAACTTTTTTTTCTTTTTTTTTTAAAAAATTTGTCACTGCACATTACGCTGTCAATAATACTTTTGTTTTCGGGATTTCTTATAATTTCATGGTCGATTCATGTAAATTATCTTAGAATTTGAATTTTAATAGAAAATACCGAATTTTTGCATGTTAACTCTAAGAACTTATAAAGTCAAAATTAATTATTAATAAACTAAAGATACGTAGCCTAATGTAAGCCAAATTTTATTGTGTTGTGCGTTTTCGGGGTTACTAATAAGTGCGTAGGAAATATTGGTAGCATGGTTGGGTAATGGGCAAGAAGGACTAACAACTGTCCTTCCAATATGCATGTCAGAGTTTTCGGTAAGTCTATTTCATAGAGTCAATATATCTTTGTCTGTCCGAGTTTTTGGTCCCCAACATTCTCCCCTCTTTTTCCTTTGTCTACCTAAGCACGTTATATCTTATGTAATTGGAGTGCAGGTGAAGTAGCAAGAACCCCACCCCGTCCGGCGAGCGAAGCCTTTTGCAAGAACGTGCTGCCGCTACCTCTCACCTCAACGCAAGCTCGATGGAGCAAAATTCCGAGTTCATTACAGTTTTTCAATATTTTTCGAAACTTTTGGACTTTTACCGATATTTTGGATGTTTTTCGTTATATTTGGACTTTAACTACACTTTAGACGTTCTTCTATACTTTTTGACTTTAGCCGATATTTTAGATGTTTTGCGATACATTTGGCCTTTTACCGATTTCTTCGGTGTATTTCGATACTATTGGACATTTACCGATATTTTGGACGATTTCTTCAATGTATATTTTAATATTATGCGATACTTTTGGAATTTTACAGATAAAATAAATATATCGGAGCATCTGTTTGTGGCACATTGTTTTAAAAAATAAAAAAAGTTTTCGTTATTAGTTTTTTAGTGCAATCTGGCTTTTTATTAAAACCCGTGCAACGCCGGGTAAAACAGCTAGTACTCTATAAAAGTCAGGTCATGAAATTTCAGACCCCTAGCACTTCTGGTTCGTTCTGGGCATTAATGGGTTAAAGCATAATTTATAAGCTTTAAAATGATGTATGACTCAAGATGGGATTCGGACGCTACATGGGAGTTTTTGGCTTCTGAACGCCCGCGGAAGGCAAAAATCTTTTTTTACTCAAGAGGAAAGCATCTCACGAAAAAAGTGTACTAGGCATTAAAAGCTTAGAATCATCAAGGAAGTAACTGTGAAATTTTTTGGAAAGTTAAAAAAAAATTTTTTTTTTTTTTAGTTTTTGAAAAAATTTGAAATTTCAAAAAAAAAGTTTCCAAAAAAATCACAAGTATTGCTTGGACGATTCCAAGCATTGTTTGCATAATACACTTTTTTCATAAGATGCTTTCCTCTTGGTTAAAAAAAGATTTTTGCCTTCCGCGGGCATTCAAAAGCCAAAAACTAACATTTAGCGTCCGAATTCCATCTTGAATCATACATCGTTTTAATGCTTATAAATTATGCTTTGATTTAAAGTACTTTTAAAAAAATTGAAGGGGGGTTTTTTTAGAAAAAAATTCAAAAGTATTTTTAAGTGTAAAAAATGTTGGTGAAATTTTTTTTTTTGTAAAAAGAACACTTCAAAATTAATGGGATCAGTAACTTAGATTTATCAATTTACAAACTTTAGTGTAAGCTATAAATTTTTGAAAAAACACCCTTTCATGAAAATGACTAAAAACGCCAACTTCAACACGGTGTATTTTAACAACAAATGGTACTAAGACCAAATCCTCCCGGATTGTTGTTCTTGCTCACTGGATCTACCATATTGCCAAATTTGAGCGAAAAAATTTTGAGCTGGTACACTTGGAGTGGATTGCTTCATATACATATTGCTCTACCACATTTTGTGATCAGAATGGGAAGTTGAAATTAAGTACACTTAATTCTGTTTTTACACGGTCTTTTTTTACACGGTTTTAATTTAACACGGTTTGAAAATATTTTTTTAAAAATATTTTTACACGTTTTATTCCATTTAACACGATTCAAAATTTTTTGGGCTTAAATTTTATTTTTCAGATTTAATTTTTGCGAAATGTGTTAATATCTGCCGTAAAAAATATAAGGCCGCAAACTAAGTTACGGCTTTTCAAACTTTATTTCTCCATCGGATTAAGCAATTTTTTATCTATATTTTAGTCCAATCGACAATTTTTTAAGTTTTCCACTTCTCTTGCAAATTGCAAATAAAGAAATGTAAACATTATACCCTGTTTTCATATTTCTCATAATTAAAATCATAAAAGGCAGTAACTCCATACAAAAACGATGAAAAATAAAATAATTTTTTTAAGAAAGAGAAGTTGCTGCCTTTTCTGAATAAAAATAAAATTTTGATTTTGTCAAAACTATGAAAATGAGTTGCGTCTTATTATAATTTTACGGCAGATATCACAAATTTAGGGGAATTCCCTTATTGTGCATACAAGCAAATTTGAAAAGTGTTAATATTTTGTGAACGTGCTTGGTAAAGACATTTTTTATAGACACATTTTGTAGTTTTTTCATTTTTCACTAATCTTAATAGGTTTTAAAGATAAGGAACCAATCACCTATTTTTGTATAAGATCAATGTCTTTTTTACACGGTTTTTTTCTACACGGTTTTTTCTGGAACCAATCTACCGTGTAAAAACAGAATTAGGTGTACACATATATTTTGAGCTTTTACACTTGACGTGGATTGCTTCATATACTGTTTGAAGTGTTGCGTGCAAGAAGGGCGTAGTGCGACTTGGGGCGTTATTGCATAAATCAGTTCGCGGTAGAAAAAACGGTTTTTACTCAAAACCAAAGTGACTAGCGAAAAAAGTGTATATGACAAAAATGCTTAGAATTGTTCAAAGAATTTTTTGGAACATTTTATAATTTTTGGAAAAATTGGTTAAAAAAAGAAACAAAATCTAAAAAAATTCTCACGCATTCTTTGGACAATGCTAAGCATTTTTTTCCTTAAACACTTTTTTCGTTAGGCACCTTATTCTTGAGTAAAAATAAAAATATTTACCAGGACAAGAGGGCGTGGCATCTCCTTTATAAGCAAAAGCTTCAAAATGCTTTCTAAGGACAGTAAATGCTAGCAAGAACTAGGCAAGCTCGGACAAGAGGTCGTGGCATTTTCCGTATAAGCTAAATTTTCAAAAAACTGCTGTGTAGGGTATTTAATGTTTGGCCAGGCCAAAGGGAACATCGTAACTAGTCTTCTTTATCTTTATTACTTTGCAAACAATTTTTTTTCCAATAATCTTTTAAATAAATTCTCATATATATAAGTATCTATCCGTAAATGTTCATTTCGTTTGTTAAAAGCTTAATTGGTTAAAAAAAATGTATAAGTAAGTTATTTCATTCCGTGTGTCAAATGTTGATATCAAATGCTTGTATCCTACTTAACTTTAAAATCACCCCAATCTGCACGGGCTTAAAAGTTTCAAACGTAAAATCAAAATCAAAAGTTGCTGAAACATTTTATTTGTTTCTGGAGAAAGTTTTTTGAAAATAAATAAAAATTTTAAAAACAATTGAAATTCAATTTGCAATTCTAAAATGCTACAAATTGTTCTGCAACAACTGGAAAATAAAACCGTCTTTAATTAAAATAAAACTTTCAACAATTTTAAGGAAATAAAAAAATTTTAATGGCACTTGCAATCAGCATTGTTGCAGCGAGTGCAGTTTAAAAACTACTTACAACTTCCACAACAACAAAAACAACCATACTTCCATTGCAACAAAAACAAGCAGCGAAAAAAAGACTAAAAACAATGACTGAATGACTATCGAGTGAATAAAGAGTTTTACTTCACTTCATCACCATTACGTCAACAATTGCAAAAACAAAATATCATTGGGGCTTTGGACGGAGTTGAAGAAAAATGTAAAAATAAAAAACTGCAGATAAAATTGTGTCGAAAAATATAGTATGTTCCATTATTCTTTATAAGGGTGATCCTAGCTTATAAAATTTAATACTCTTTTTGTCAGCTGCCCATAACGAACATGCTTTAAAGTTTTTGAAATCCTCATAAAAAAAAAAAATATTCTTTTTGGCGAAACATTATATTTGCCCCGAGTTGCTGGACTTTCAATTGTGATAAAACTAGCACTTTTTCACGTTATTTCGTCTCGTCTTTTGAACAAGGTAATCAGGACGATGTTATCTATACAGACTTTTCTAAGGCATTTGATAAGGTTTTTCATAATGCCCTTATTGCTAAACTGTCTAAAATGGGTTGCCATTCTATCTTTTTAAGATGGTTACAGTCTAATTTGTAAGGTAGATTTCTCCGGATTCTTCAACAGTTGCTCAGTAAGGCATTCTGGGTCCATTGTGTGCTTCCTTCATTTGAGGTCCATTTTACATAACTCAATCCTCTGCCTTCCTATAATATTCGATTATGACAATCAGGTTTGAAGTCACTCGAGTCTCGAAGGAAGATTTTAATATTATAATTTTTTAATGATTCTCTCTTAAAAATTATCGAAAGTTTGTAAAGTTTTATGGTCTAGAATTTTATTTTTTTTTTCATAAAAATATCACAGGCCCGCATGGGTTTTCCTATCTGAATTTTAAAAAGCGATTTCTATAGATTTAAGTGTGCTGATTATGAGAAAAATAGCGAAAAAATTCCAGCACGTCACAATTTGCTGTAATTTTAAGTTTTACTTACGCCTATACTACTGAACGTATCAAAATCATATTTGCAGCAGATGGTTCTTTGGTGCTCCAACATATTTATAAGAATTATGGGATCGATTGGACAATGGGGTGTTGTACCCCTGTTACAAAAAAAAACTCAAAATAATTGAAAATTTTAATTGAGTCGCTCCTACGCCTATAACAGCAGGTATATTGAAACCATATTAACACCATATTAGCCTGATATTCCGACATATGCGTCTTGATAATGGGGTAATTGAATGAAAGTACGGTGCGCTCGGTATACAAAGAAAATATACCAAAAACAAAAAACGAATAACTACTTACTTTATCTGCATTATGAAACTTGATATCTGGATGAATGTTATGCATAGCAACTATCTAGATCGTACGGGGAGCACCAAAAAAATATAAGGTGCAAGAATGGTTTAAATATGTTGAGTTTTTTAGGCGTGATATTGAAGAGTGCATAAGTACAAACGATTGAATTAATAAGTTTTCAAATGCTGCACAGACGTACAAGGGTACCCCTCTTAAAATAACGAGAGTAATTTCTAAAGTATTTTTTAATGCTTAGCCCACAACCGTTTACAGAATTGCTCTATCACGTCAGAATTTCGAGAAATTTTAAAATAACAGGAAAACACGGGATTTTTCATTATTTTTGAAATTATGAAAATTGGAATATCTGAAATTCCTGACGTGACGGAAATAAACCAAGTTCAGATTCATGATTAGAAGGTCCCAAACCACCATAATTGGCTTCAAAAATCAAGAGAGGAATAAAAGGTGTCGAATTTGCGGGCCTGTGTATTTATTTTAATAAGTTTTTGCTTAGTTATGCGAAAAACTCGCAATTCTCTATGCATGAACCATTTGAATGACACCCTAATGCTACTTCTCTCACATACAATATTTCGCATATAAAACTGAATGCAACTAAAAAAGTAACAGCCCGTCCATCTGTCAGTCTGTTTGTTAGTCAGTCATTCCATCAGACCGTGTGCCATTCGTTTATTCATTCGACCATGAGTCAGTGAGGCAACAGGATGCAAAGATTCATGGCACCCATTGAGTTCTAGGAGAAGTCCCTGGTTGTTGTATGTAGCCTTTGTTGTCGAAGCAACAATTGTTAATGTGTTGTGTATGTATTATTTAGCGCGCACATTCCTTTTCATTTCAACGCTTTTTACTGATGAGTCTTCTTTTTGATGCTATTGCATCGTCTTCTTCTTCCGCGACTCCTAGTTTTTGTAACTCGTATGCTTGGTTACTTTCAATTTTTGTCCTGCTCTAAAATTTTGCACTACACAAAAAATTTCTGTATTCTAAAATTCTTTAGCTTTACATTTTTTTGAAATTTTTACAAATTTTTTCTGGGTCTTGATCACGATAATCATCAAGACGAAATCCGTATTGACAGTCTCAATCCGTATTTTGTTGGGTATAATACCCAATTTAAAGCCAGCCAGCCACACTTTATTTTTCATGTATTAAAAAGATTATTCCGGTAAAAAAATTTACTTGCAACTATTTCGCAGAAAATTCTTTATTTTGCTAGTCTCAAAAAAAAAAAACTTCAAAGGACAAATTTTCTTTGTAAATATCGAAGGGGTAGACTGTAACGAAAATATATACTTTCTTCGGAAAAAATTTTGCTCAATTGACCAAATTTTACGATTTTCGCTGAGCCAAATGGTTAAAAGCATTCGACCAGTCCTAATTTATAGATAAAAACCAATGCAGTCTTTTCGTTTCAAGAGCACAATAAAAGATAGCGCTCTACGTGGTTCGATGACTGTAAGCGGGTGCTGTCAAAAAAACAAGTAAACAAACAAATCTGCTGTTTACTTAATGCAAATAATAACAGAAACTGTCGGCTGAAAGCGTGAAGTTTTCATTGGCATTATTACGTTTATAATTCAGATTTAATCTGTTGCCTGTCTACGCTATTACGCCATTTTCGAGCCTAAAATCATCTCACAATTAAAAATTAAAATTAAAAACCCAACTATTTTGAAAAAAATATGGCTTGCAGATTTTTTATATTCAACAATCTTTAGAAATTTTGATGACTTAGAACAAGGTTTAATGCTCAAGACCAAGACTCAATATCAAAACCTTCTTTTTTATAATGGGGGGAAATCGCTTCAGGAACTGGGTCCTAACCGAGGACGAACGAAGTCCAATCGACTGAGGTCTCTGCCAGGTCAAAAGTTAAGCCAGTTGAACGAATGAAGGAGCTAGAGCTGGTGAATACGGGGTCAGGACACATTGAAATATATTTGCATGCATGAGCCAAGAAAACTCAGTATTTCTGGCGGAAGAACATGCAATTGAACTTTGCCTTAGGGAATATGTGTTAAAAACGTTACTGTGCAGGTACAGAGTTAAACTAATATCTATAATGTTTCTTCATTTCCTATGTAAATAAAACTGTTATACAAAACTACGCTATGCGTGGCATAGCTGACCATGACAGACACAACACCCCTTAACGCCCAGTGAGAGAAAAAACTGTTGGATGTTTTTCACGTTCAGATCGACGCAAGAGTGTTTCTTCTGGCTGAAGTGGTAAATCATCATGTAAAAATGTGGAGCTTCCATGTGGTGAGACACTGGAGCTGCACCAGGTGCTTCATGATAAGGCTGTTCTTCAATCCATGCATCATATGATGAATCCTGTTGAATTCATATTTTTGCTTGCACGAATCTGGTCGGTGTCATGTTTTATAATTTTTGAATATGTAAGTCGTACGGTATAAGAGACTGGTCCCGTTTGAGACTCAATGATCGCTGCAATCCAATTAGGAATTGCGGACCCCAATGTTATCATTTTGTTTGTACAACACATCTGACATGTACATTTTTGTTAACTGACAATTCGTGTGGGTGAAATTTGTCGAAGTAAATTTTATCTGGCGATTAAACAGTAGCTAAGAAGGCGAGCGATCACACACTAAAAAATATTGAACATAATACTCCATTTCTATATTGTATGTCCTATGCCTTGGAGCTTGAGCGTTCTCCTAATAAAAAATAATAAACAAAAACCTTCACTCGCATTGGGGTTCGAACCCGGAACCGAAAGCGCAGAGAAATATTACTAGCTCCTTATCACATACGCTACAGACTCCTCTGACGTTTTTGTGTAAAATTTGTATTTCAAAAGCTTAATCGAATTTTTTTATTTAAAAAAAAATTTATGAATTTTGTTTTTAGATTTTATGAACGAGTTCTTACGTTTTAAAAATAATTCATAAAAAAAATTTACGAATTTTGTTCTTAGATTTTAAGAAAAGTTTTTACGTTTTATGAATAATTCATAAGCGTACGTATGCCTTGTTTAACGTATGATTGAAAATACTTTTAGTCAATGAATGCTGTTCTCGGCTCAAATTCGATGTATTTTTTAGTTATGAATAATAAATTTTTCATTAATATTATGTCGTTTTTTTTTTGTGTGCAGTGATGTGTTGGTGCATGATGAATTTCGTGACGAGTTTACTGGCATGGCAAGCAATCATTGACGACCCTTTCTATATCTGAATCTATTTGTGGCCACCATATCTAGCTGCGCGCCTTTTTCACTATTCCCGGATCTCCCGTGTGGAGTGCATTTAAAATTACTCGCCTACCGTTTGGAGGAATTATAGTGCGGTTTCCCCACGCCAAACAACCTTTCAGCGAAGTAATTTCGGTGCGACGACAAAAAAACGGAAACAGCTTGTCTGTTCGAGCTATTTTGCCTGGCCAGCCCCTTAACGTCCATCTAAGCACCTTCACCAAAACAGTATCTTTTGATGTTTGTAATACTATTTGCTCTTCGATTTCAGTTTTTATTGATGAATCTGACTTGAGTGGACACTGGCTTAAAAAATCTGCATTGCCCATTTTATGTAAAAGTCAAAATGTCGAAATCGTACGCATTTAGAAAAAATCTTCTACGCAGCATCTGAGTCGAAATAATTGCAGGAACTGGTTTGGTAGTATGAAATATTCTCAAAAGAGGGCGATGATCGGTGACAATTATTAAAATTCGACCATACAAGTAATTTTGAAATTTCTTAAGACCACTTACGATTTCAACAGCTTACCTATCAATTTGTGAGTAGTTTCTTTCTGCTGTTGACAGCGTTCTGGAATAAAATCCTACAGGCTTCTCTGATCCGTCTTGCATTTGGAGGCTTAGTACTGCCCCAATTCCGTATGGTGAGGCGTCACAAATGATAACTAAAGGAAAATTATCAGCGTAATGCACCAAAACCCTGTCTGATGCAATAAGCTTTTTAAGTTCTACAAAAGCGATATCGTGTTCTTTTGTCCACACAAAATGCGCGTTTTTATCCAGTAACCGGTGCAACGACTCGGCAATTGTAGCTTTGTAGCTAGAAGACCAATAAATGCTTGCAATTTCTTCTAATCGTCGGGTGTTGAAGTGTTGTAAAAAGGCTTTTATTTTTCAGGTGATGGTTTAATCCGCAGTGAATCAATCCTGAATCCCAAAAATTCAATAGTTGATGCTCCAAACTTGCATTTGTCCTTCTGTAGATAAAGACCCGAATCATCTATTCATTTGAAAACTTGTTCTAAACGATTCGCAAGTTCTCCTTCAGCTTTTCCATCAAAACGATATCGTCAAAATACGGCATGACACCTGGAATATTACGAAGAAGAGTTTCTTTAAAACGTCCCAGTTCCTCAGAAAAAAATTGCTGGAGTTTTGTAAGGATATTCTGGATTGCCGTGGATACTGATTTCGAGTGGTTCAAACCAATTACATCACAGAATATTTGCGAGGTTTCCGTCCACCACTATAATTGGAAGTTTGTTGATTTCTCGATCATTGTAGGTGACACTAACAATGACGACACCTTTGATGGGACTGTGATTTCGTTGGAAATTTACTAGTTTCAAATTACAATTGTATAAGTCGGGCTTGGAATTCGGCCATATGCAGTTAAAATTATGAGATGAGATGATCGTTTAATTTGACCCCATGTCAATTTCAAAATTGCAAGATTGGCTGTTGATGACAACCGTAGTAGACTTTGCTATCCACTAAAGGAAGAATTTGATGAAAAGACTTCGATGTTGATCTTTTGCGTTGATGCAAAGCAGTCTTTCGCTGAGTTGAATTAGATGTTGCTGCTGTGGCAGTTGAAGAGCGGCACACTCGTTGAAGATGATCATTTATTTCACATGTTGAACACGTTGTCTCTGAGTGTGAGCGAGGATGTTTGCCATTACAACCGTTGCGCGGCTTTTGTTGAAAAATGGCTTGTTGTTGAGGTGCTTTACTTCGTAGACTTGCTGAATTGCTGTTATGTTGCTTTCCCACATAATGAAGCTGGCCGTACTGACGAATTGCTATTAAATTCCTACTTGCAGCTTCAGCTGTATTGCCACGATCGACGACCTTTTGCAGTTGAAGGTCAGATTCTGCAATCAAATTCCGCTGGAGCGTTTCATCCCTTAACCCACATACAAGACAGTCTCGGAGCATGCGATCCAAAATTGCAGTCCACAGCAAGTTTTCTTAAAGCAGCAACATAGTCCAAAAAACTTTCATGCGGTTGTTGATCACGTATGTGGAAATTATAGTATGCAGCGATTTCAGATGTGCGTGGAGAATGTACTTACCAGCGATGGGGATGCCAATGATGACAAGAGGTCGTAGAGTTGAGCGCCAACCAACGTAAGAATGTATATTATTGGCCAGTAAACAGAGCTTGAAATGAGCATAGTATGTTGTACAGTTTTCTGGATGCCATATGCTACTTCAGTAAAATATTTGGCAATTACTGGTTTCGACTAAGAATAGACAGAAAGTGTGCGCTTTTCGACGGTAGATCATGGTACCACTTAAGCTTTCACTCGAAAATTTCTGATAAATTTTGCGGATCATTTTGACTTGATATAATGATTATACACGGACAGAGTTATTTGGAATTAAACATTTTCACTTGTTTTTTTTTTTTTTTACTGATAATGTGGTATAGGACATATTTTTTTTTTTTGGCAAAACCACCTTTGCTGGTTTTAATTAGTTTTGCTCTTGAGACCTTCATTTGTAGTACATATTTGATAAGATTGTGTGACATTTTATACTGAATCAAAGAAAACAATTTACCTGGAAGTTTTGCAGTAATGTTATTTTAACTATCCTGCAATTTTTTTGAGTGTTTTTTAACCTGAAACCTAAAATTAAGCAAGCAGAAAACTCTAGATTTATAAAGACTGCGCCAAAAAAAGAAGAAAAAACCAAACATTACTCATCATAGTCTTCGCTTCTATGCACCCACACTTTTTACTAGTGCACGGATACAACTAAGTATATTGTAAATGTGTGTTTCTTGTTGCATTATGGTTTACACCACAAGCAACTCATGCAACAAACAAGTACTCGTACAATAAAATGCATGAAAAACGCGTGTTATTTTTTTCGATTGTTCTCGCGCGAATTTCTTTCAATTTATAATACTTTCTCATTCTGTTTTAGTTTTTTATTGTTGCATCGGATTCCGTAGTGTGCTTTCCTACTCATTTCAAAAATAAATTTGTAATTTATTTTTTCCTGTTTCTTTTCGGAGCATTCAATTTCTACTAGCAACTCATAAAATATCCTTTCACAAAAGAAGCAACGAACAGTATCCTGTGCCAAATTTATGAAGTTCCTTCATCATCATCAACACCAACAAGGGCAGCAGCAAAAAAGACACTCATATGTGTAATTATGTAAGCGCACATTGATACAACTCAGCTATTTAGGTTTGTATACAATTTGCAAGTATGTACAATATTTTTAATATATCAGTATAGAATTTGTAAGAATACTAACTTTGACGTTTTAAAAAATCAAATTCCCTCCACTGCAGCATTATAAAAATCTTTTTGTGTAAGAAATGCCAGTACTGTCTATGAAGCACAAATCTATGTTGTCCCATTGTTCCTAGGGAAATTAAATAAATAAAAAAGTATTCACATTTATGTAATGACAGAACGACAGTATATTCGCTCAAACCCACCATGAAAGATTTTCAGAAAGAGTGGAATTATTTGTGTTTTTGATTGCATCATAATCCAATCTAGAGATCAAACTCTTAAAAAGCGAAAAACGATAACACTGTACCCCAAGGAGTTTGAAAAGTGTCTTAAATGTTTTTTGATCTTCTTAACACGAATATGGCCATTTTCCACTTGGCAAACGTAAGCGTCACACACTTAGATTTAAACATACTAAAAAAAAAGCTAATTTAAACATACTGCCATTTCTTTTTTTCTTATATGAAAAAAAAACTAAATGAATTCAGGCAAGAGGGCGTGGTACTTCCCGTGTAAGCAAAAGTTTTAAAACGCTACAATGAAAGGTATCTAAAGTTAGCAGACGAACTTCAAAATTTTGATGGGGGAATTTCCCGTAAATTAACCGATAACACTATGCAACAGCCAAATCTCCCAGTGAATTCCACTATCCATTTCATATGTAAAATAGGCTGCTAATTCCGAAAATCACATTATTTTTTTTTTCGTGTCGTTTTCGAGATATCGGTCATTTTCGGTTTTCGGACCAAAAAAAAAAGATAGTTCCATTTAAATATAAATATCTCAAGAACTAATGTTTGTATTCAAATGTGTTATAAATCATATTAAAGGTAATTAAATTACCTACAAATGATATTCACATCACTTTTTGGTTGGTTAGTTAGTTTCGGCGAAATAAATTGATTTCTAAAAAAAACATTTTTTTTTTTTTTCGAAAAAATTAACAAAAAATCAAAATCAACTGCAGATTTATACGAGAAGAAATAACCTTTGTATCATAGACTATATATTTGTAAAGAAAATAAGATACCACTCAAAAAAATCGATGGGAAAATGCAAAAGTTGTATACAATTCATTGATAAATTACTAAAATGCGTTTTTGCCTATTTTTTCGGTTTTTTTTAATAAACTGTCGATAATTTGAAACTTTTTGTAAAACACATGAGAAAATCCAAAAAATTCTTAAAGTAGGCGTTAAAACAAAATACCCGTGTCTCGTCGTTTTTCTCCAGCACGTCAGATTTTTTTTTAATCGATTTTTGAAATTTTTTAATCCACTGTACATGAAAAAAACAAAAATAACGCATTCTTGTGTTAAATCGATGAATTTAACTATGTATATGATCCTTACATTTGAGGTGTATCATGTGTTCAGTAAACTTATGCAGGATATTACGAGGAATATTTTTGTAGACAATTTTTACCCTCTAGAACCCCCACATGTAGGCCTTTTAACCTAAATATGGGGGGGTCAAAATGACCCACATGTATGGGTCTTAGAGGGTTTAAATTTTCTACAAAAATATTCCTCGTAATATCCTGCATAAGTTTACTGAACACACGATACACCTCAAATGTAAGGATCATATAGTTAAATTCATCGATTTATGTTTTTTTTAGAAATCAATTTATTTCGCCGAAACTAACAAACCAACCAAAAAGTGATGTGAATATCATTTGTAGGTAATTAAATTACCTTTAATATAACATATAACACATTTGAATACAAATAGTGGTTCTTGAGATATTCATATTTAAATGGAACTATCTTTTTTTTTGGTCCGAAAACCGAAAATGACCGATATCTCGAAAACGACACGAAATAAAAAAAAACTAATGCGATTTTCGGAATCAGCAGCCCATTTTACATATAAAATGAATAATGGCATTCCCTGGGGAAAAAATTTTACTCATTTGTTGCATAGTGTAATTAACCGTGAAAAGTTTGCATTTCATATCCTTAGAATCTGAGTGAAATTTGGTTGATTTTTTGCAAAAACATGTTCATTGTAAGGTATCAGAAGTTAGCAGATGGGAGAATTTTCCGCAAATTAACCGATAACACTAGTTTACAAATGATTAAAATTTTTTTTCCCAGCGAATGCCGTTACTCATTTTATATGGAAAATGGGCTGCTGATTCCGAAAATCGCATTTTTTTTTTTTATTTCGTGTCGTTTTCGAGATATCGGTCATTTTCGGTTTTTGGACCAAAAAAAAAAAGATAGTTCCACTTAAATACAAATATCTCAAGAACCAATGTCTGTATTCAAATGTGTTATATATTATATTAAAGCTAATTAAATTACCTACAAATGATATTCACATCACTTTTTGGTTGGTTTGTTAGTTTCGATGAAATAAATTGATTTCTGAAAAAAAGAGTATATTTTTCCGAAAAAATTACAAAAATGTCTAAATCAACTGCAGATTTTTTCAAGAAACAAAAATTTTAAAAATCATTTTTTATTTTTATATCATAGTCTATAAATTTGTTAGGCAAATAAAATACTATTTAAGAAAATCGATGGAAAAATGCAAAAGTTGTATACAATTCATTGATATGTTACCAAAATGCGTTTTTCCCTATTTTTCCTTTTTTTTGTAATAAACTGTTCGAAAATTTGAAACTTTTTGTAAAAGAAATTAGAAAATCCAAAAAATTCTTAAAGAAGGCATTAAAAGGAAATACCCGTGCCTCGCCGTTTTTCTCTAGCACGTCAGATTTTTTTTTAATCGATTTTTGAAGTTTTTTAATCCACTGTACATGAAAAAACAGAAATAACGCATTCTTGTGTTAAATCGATGAATTTAACTATATGATCCTTACATCTGAGGTGTATCATGTCTTCAGCAAACTTATGCAGGATACTATGCGGAATATTTTTGTAGACAATTTTAACCCTCTCAAACCCCCACATGACCTTCATGTGGGGGGGTCAAAATGACCCACATGAAAGGGTCTTAGAGGGTTAAAATTTTCTACAAAAATATTCCTCGTAATATCCTTCATAAGTTTGCTGAAGACATGATACACCTCAGATGTAAGGATCATATAGTTAAATTCATCGATTTAACACAAGAATGCGTTATTTCTGTTTTTTCATGTACAGTGGATTAAAAAACTTCAAAAATCGATTAAAAAAAAATCTGACGTGCTAGATAAAAACGGCGAGGCACGGGTATTTCCTTTTAATGCCTTCTTTAAGAATTTTTTGGATTTTCTAATTTCTTTTACAAAAAGTTTCAGATTTTCGAACAGTTTATTACAAAAAAACGGAAAAATAGGGAAAAACGCATTTTGGTAACTTATCAATGAACTGTATACAACTTTTGCATTTTTCCATCGATTTTCTTAAATGATATCTTATTTTCTTCACAAATATATAGTCTATGATACAAAAAAAAAAAAATATTGTAAAAAAGTTATGTCTTCTTGTATAAATTTGAAGTTGAATTTGATTTTTTCTTAATTTTTTCGAAAAAAAAAATTTTTTTTTCTTAGAAATCAATTTATTTCACCGAAACTAACAAACCAACCAAAAAGTGATTTGGATATCATTTGTAGGTAATTTAATTACCTTTAATATGACATATTATTTGTTTAAATACAAACATTGGTTCTTCAGATATTTGTTTTTTAATGGAACTATCTTTTTTTCTTGGTCCAAAAACCGAAAATGACCGATATCTCGAAAACGACACGAAATAAAAAAAAAAATCCGATTTTCGGAATCAGCAGCCCATTTTCCATATAAAATGAGTAACGGCATTCGCTGGGAATTTTGGCTGTAAACTAGTGTAATTAACCGTGAAAATAAAAAGTTTACCGATCTCTTAGTTTATTAGAAAATCGGAATTTTTATTCAATTATCTTATTCTACACTGAAAATAGGCAAACACTTGCTAAAAGAATTTTTCTGTAAAATGTATAGTCTGTTAAGTTCATATGAGTTAGCGGACCAACCTTTTTTTTTTTTTGAATTTTCGAAAAAAATTTGATAGGGGAATTTCCCGTAAGTTAAACGATAATTAACAGTGAAAAGAAAAATGTATCCGCTCTCATAGTTTCTGAGATATAGCGAGGTCTGCTAACTTCATATGAAGTTTTATACGAAGTTATCTCAGAAACTATGAAAGCGGTAATTGTTTTCTTTTCACGGTTTTTAGAAAATTCAAAAAAAAAAGTTTGGTCTGCTAACTTCATATGAACTTCACAGACCACATGCGTCTATCTTTCGAAATATACAGTTTACAGAAAAATTCTTTTAGCAAATGTTTGCTTATTTTCAGTGTAGGTATGTATGTATTCTCCTTTAACTCCTAGGAGGAGCATAGGGCCAATATGAAATCTCTCCATTTGTCACGATCCTTTGCGATGACTTTGATCTCTTGCCACGATTTTCCCGATTCTTGGATTTCCTTTTCCAACGACCTTTTCCAGTTGGTTTTGGGTCTACCACGTCCTCTACTGCCTTGTGGATTCCACTCAAGGGCCTGGCGACAAACTTCGCTGTGTGGTTTCCGGAGAGTGTGACCAATCCATCTCCATTTGCGCAGCTTGATCTCGTTTGCTATAGCCTTCTGTTTGCATTTTTGATGTAGCTCGGCATTTGATATAGTGCGAGGCCACCAAACCTTTAGTATACGCCTTAAGCATTTGTTGACGAATACTTGCAGCTTTTCAGTGTAGAATAAGATAATTGAATAAAAATTTCGTTTTTTTTTAAGAAACTATGAGATCGGTAAATTTTTTATTTTCACGGTTAATTATCGGTTAATTTGCAGGAAATTCCCCCATGTGCTAATTTCAGATACCTTACAATGGACATATATTTGCAAAAATCAACCAAATTTCACTCAGATTCTAAGGATATGAAATGTAAACTATGATTAGAAGCTTGGTTGATTTGGACAAGATGGCGTGGCACCTACAATACACTCAAACGTTTCCAAGTGCTTTAGTCTAAGAGTTATTTGAGGAAATGTAATACAATTTTGCATAGACTTTTAGGATAGTTAGTTGAAGCTCCAAGCCAAAACTAGGCGAACTCAGAAAAGAAGGTATTGTACCACTTATACAACAAATTTTCATAATGCTGCAAGGTAGGGTATTAAATTTTTGACCAGACCCTTACTAGTTTTTTTAATCTTAATCTAAATCGATGCGTGACATTATAAAAGTCGCAACGCGTCGCATTCTTTCAATTATGATTCAATTGGGTAATGAATTGTATTTTAAATGTATTAAGTGAGGTTGCTATAAACCAAGTTCAGTTTTGGGAGCTAAAAAACTTGGACGCTGTTCTGGTCGTAGTTGTGAAATTTGCCTATCCGACAACTGTAACGCTTTTTTTCAGTGCCGACTTTACCTTATGAACTATTTTCTTTTTTTTAAATACCGGTCAACGCAGGCTTAAAAAAAAACCAACATTTACAATGTGAGAAAAGGCGCCTAGAATAGTAATTATTGCCTAATATCACTACTCAACGCTTAAAATTTATCTGAGCTCGGTACGGTGCTGAAATCAGTAGTGTAAACAAAATTTTACTGAACTCGAAAAATTATTTTGTCTTGCGCTTCTTTGACTCAAAACTAAAAACTTTTTCATATTTTTGACCTACATAAGGAGTGAGATCGAAAAAATCTTAACACACGTTTTACCTAATAATTTTTTTTGGGTTCAAAATTCAAAAATTTGTTTGATCTAGTTTTCTTTGAAAAATATGTCAGTTATTATTTTTAATAACCAACATGTTGATTTGTTGTGAGTTTGATCAAAATGAATGAAGAAAAAGAAGTACGTCTTAAAATTATTAAAAATTTTCAAATAAATCCAAATTAATCCTACTGTGAAATAATGATGAAATTGTTCACCGGGCACAAGGTTAAGTCGAAGCCTAAAAACTCTGTTTTTGGAAAACTTTAAAAATACACTTTGTTAGTTGCGTATCAAACTATTTTAATCAATTTATTCTTATTATGAAACTTAAATTAGGTATTTATAACAATGATTTTAAATGATTAGAATTTTCACGTGTGCACCGTAACAAGATTAAAAAAGAAGAGAAAAATATGATTAGCTTATGAATATGAGCAAAAGAAAAGAATGACAGATGCTGATGGCAAAGACAAAAAATCGATTATTGATGTTATTATTAACTAGGCGTGCTGTGCACCATTTGATTGCCAACTTTTGTTATGCGTGCTGCACATCAGTTGAGTGCTAATATTTAACACCTACCAAAAATTGGCCAAAGAATTGAAGGTTTGCAGTCAAACTGTTTCCAATGCTACTAAACAGTTTCAGGAGAATTTGACTATTGATAGGAAACCTGGTTCGGGAAGAAAACAAGGAAAACATGATATTGGGAAAGCCAAGAAAATTTAAAGCATAGTGAAAAGATCTCCAAACACATCTGCTAGGAAAGCTGCCCGGTTAGCCTAGTGCGCTGACTATTTGGTGCGAAAAGTTAAAACTAATGCAGGTTTGGAAACACACAAAGTCCAAAAAGTTCCAGACAGGAATGCTGCAAAAAATTTAGACGCCTAAAGTAGGGCTCGGAAATTAAAATCGAATTTCATACAAAAATATTCATGTTGTATAATGGACGACGAAACGTATGAACTGGCAGATTTTACGCAGCTTCCGGGTCAAAATTTTTATGTTGCTGATGCTTGAAGAAATATCGAAGAACAATTTAGAATTAGCAGACAAAATTTCCTAAAAAATTCCTGGTATGGCAAGCTATATGCAGTTGCGGCAAAAAAAGCAAGTCATTTGTTACATTGGGCTCTATAAATGCCGAAATATACATACATCAAAGATTGTTTGAAAAAAAGACTTCTTCCTTTCATAAGAGAGTACAATGTGTCCACATATTTTTGGCCTGATTTGGCATCATGTCACTACGGCAAGAAAGCTCTGGAGTGGTACCAAAGTAATAACATAGTTTTTGTACCAAGAGAGGCCAATCCTCCAAATTGTCCGGAGCTAAGACCAGTGGAGAGATATTGGTCTCTTGTGAAAAGAAACTTAAAGAGCACAAAAAAGGTGTCCCAAAAAATCGAAGATGGGCAAACTGTTCCAAAAAGGTGTCTGAAACAACTATCACATCTCTAAGGGAAGGCTTACCAAAAAAAGTCCACGAGTTCATAAATAGAACATGGCTAGAACAATAAAAGTTATGTTTTTCTGTAATTTGTTAAATATTATTAATTAAATAAAAAACAATCAAGACTCTAAGATTAACCGTTTTAAAATTATTGAATTTTATATATGTTAAGATTTTTTCGATCTCACTCCTTAGGTTGTCTTGGCCCATTTTTTTCTGCTGACATTTTTCGGTTTTTTAATACAGTTTTCGATGTCTTTTTTTAAACTTACTCTTAAAATTCACTAAAAAACCGTCTTAAACCATGTAATTGATCGGAAGTTTCCCACAGAATTCAATGCTATAATCATTTTTTCCAAATTTTATCATATAAGAGTTTAACCTTCTAAGTTGTCTGCTAATATGATTGCGTTCTTTGTGATAGACTCTCTTCAATATTTTTAAATATTCATTATCTGCATGGCATATGCCCCGAATAATTAAGAAGCTAGTTTTCTCGATTGCGGGATTTTATGTTACCAATATGCATACTTTGTGCTGATACATTCACGGAAAATGTCTTTTGTATGTAATAAATAAACATTTGAACTTTGCCCATACAAAATTTAAGTCTTTTTTATTTAAAGCAAGATTCAAGTAATTAAAGATAGGCAACTTCTGGTTTTTCAAATAAAACGGGCTTTAAAGAAATTTTCCAGACCTACCCTTCAGATTTAAAATAACCGTTATTTTATGAATCGTTCAGCATATGTGACGCATAATTGTAGAATATTTTAACCCATCGAAACTCAGATTTCAGAAAAAGATGTTGAAAGTGGTGAAATACTATTTTTTTTAACATCTAAGCAAATTCTACTATGTACCTAATATAAAAATTTGAGCACATCTTTTATTTATCTTTTATTTTTAGTATCACTTGGCTTAAAGAGAACCTGACCTTGTGTAACAAAACGGATAGCATATCCGTGTTTAGGAAATTAAAATATACTAAAAAAATCACTTTTTAAACCTCATGGGGTTTTAGAAACTTAAATTTTGTTCTACCGTGTAATTTGAAGTAAATTTTTTAACATTTTATTATGACAGCTTTTATAAAAAGCTACTCTTTTATACCTACTCATTTCCACTTCACTGTTATCGACTTAAAGTACATGAGGGTGTTATAAGCCGAACAAGGCAACTCGTTCTAAAATTTCTATAGTCGGACCTGACTATAAATGATTTGGGTTTTATTTCACTATTTACTTTTTTTAATTTCTATTTCGCTTGTAAAAATTTTTTTCTCTTATTTTGTTACTTAATATCATGTCAAGGCATACAAACATGACGAGCATTTGTTTATGTATGCCATTTTGTCCCTTATACTACGACCATTACCATACATCACACCATTCGCTTGTATTAACAAAACATCACCGACATCAGACAACGAGTGACAAGTCATTAAGTACGACTCTACTGGTATTTTGACGAATTTGTTGTCGTTGCTTAGGAAAAAATATTTTAGTTTCAGTTTGTTGCCATTCTAAAGTATATTCCCAAATTGTTCTGCCCAATAAAATGCTTTCATATTTAATGTAAGGATGCTGCTGATGTATAAAAATAATGGTTTTACACATCATTAGTTGCTCATGAATTATTAATGATTTGAGATTTTTCTTAAAAGGATGGATTAGGATTTGAAAAATTAAAATGATTTTAATATGCCACATCTGAATTAATGTCATAGGAAGTTTGGTGTAGTTAAAATATTTCCACTTGTTCTCAAACACAATAAAAGTAAATCTCGGAGGACTCTGCCACGCATCAAGGGAGCTATTACGGATAGTTTTTATAGTAACAAGAATAAATGGAATAGTTTTACATAAATTAAAAAGTTTTCGTTAGATCATTTTTGTAGTGAACACATTACTCCCTACAAAATTAATTACATGGCTAATGCATTAAAGGGTTAAATAGTAAATTTGTTATAAATATTTTTATAATGTTATTGGTATGCTTTTAGTGCACTTAAAAATTGCAACATTACATTATTTGAAATCATAACTCCCGTGTGAAGGAAAAATTTTAGTCTTAGGTAAGAGTGAATTGAAAAAACGAAAACCCTATTTCAGGCCCAGATAATGAAACAAGTAAGAAAAACGATTCAGGAAACATGATTTTTTGGACTTCAAATGAATTCCAAGGTCCGCAAAGACCTCTTATTTATAAAAAACCAAGTAATTTTGCACTACAGCCTATCTAACGGTAAATTTTTTTCCACCACAGACCTTGATTCGTGGTCTAAAACAACTTATGTATGCAAATTTTCAGTCATTGCACGATGTGAAGGAGTGTCACCAAAGAAATAAGAAACGATTATTTTCAATCAAACGAATAATTTTTGAGGTCCATAAAGTGAGCCATACAGGTGTGACGAATTTCGATGTTTTTTGATTGGGAATTTCGAGCTATTTTCGAGCTGTATGGAAAATTTTTAATTTTCCGGAAAAGGGGAAAAATTGTTCTGCATAGATAAGTTTATTTTTGCAGCCAGACAAATCCGCGGGAAGAGCAAGCGACTAAATCTTCTAACGCAGGAACTTCGAGCTAGTTTCGAGCTCATCAAAAACAAAAGTATTTCCGGAAAATCCCAAAAAACCTTTTTTATGGCGGTGCCATGACATAGTCCCCACAGACATAATGCCCATTTCGTAAATGGGTGTTATGGCCGCAAATTATTGGATATATTACAGACCATTTACGAAATGTTGAATAAGTCCAAATAATTTGCGGACATAATTCCCATTTCGTAAATGGAATTTGTGGGATTTGTGTCATGGCACCGCCATAAAAAAAGTTTTTTTGGGATTTTCCGGGAAAGTTTGCGGTTTTCCGGAAAACACTTTTTGAAAAAAAAAAACACACTCGAAATCCGCGTGTCAACTGATATGATCGCCAAATATTCTTATGTGTTCGTCTGGCTAAAAAATAAATCAAGCCTGTGTGTTGAAATACACTTTTTGGAAAAACTGAGCAAGATAATTCAATGAAATTTGGTACACTGCCTCCGTCGTCCAAGCTAGCTCGGGGGATTGAAAACGAGCAAGATCGGTTTACGGTCACGCCTACCCATACAAAAAATATATTCAAAATGCAATTTTAGGAGTATTTTTCGCCACAATGCAACCATAATACACATAAGTACTACAAATTGCAAGCGCAAGCTCTGAGAAAAAACTGAGCGAATTCGAACAAGAGGGCGTGGCACCTCCCATATAAGCAAAAGCTTCAAAACGCTATACTGAAAGCGTTTTTTGAGGCATTCGAATTCAATTTGACTCAGACACTAAGAATTATAAATGAAAGCTCTCAGCAAAAATTGAGTGAAATCGGACAAGAAGGCGTGGCACCACCCATATAAGCAAAAGTTTCAAAATGCTATACTGAAAGAATTTTTTTGAGATAGTCCAACCAAATTTCAATCAAATACTAAAAAATTATAAATGCACGCTCTAAGCTAAAACTAGACGAACTCGGACAAGAAGGCGGGGCACCTCCTGTACAAGCAAAAACTTCAAAACGCTATACTGAAGACGTTTTTTTAAATAATCCACTCAAACACTAAAAACTATAAATGCAAGCTCTGAACAGAAACTGGGTTAACTCGGACAAGAGGGCGTGGCAACTCCCATATAAGCAAAATGTTCAAAATACTGTCGGCACTTTCAGCTGATAATGTTTTTTTTTTTTGTCAGATAGGCATATAATAGTGTTACCCAAGTGTCCCAAAAATGACTGCTTATAGTGGGACAGAAAACTGCAAAACAGACCAGATTCAAAGTGATTTTTTTGCATGAATTAAAACAAAATTTCATTTAATCTTTCTTTGATATAGCAAAATGCATGTGTTTTCTATATTTTAAGCATTAAAATTTAATAAAAATTTTGATTCCATTTTATAGTTGCGAAGGGTATGATCTCGTGGAAATACCCATATGAAGCAAACCGACTTAAATTCCTTTATTTGAAGTTAAATAAATGCATGTTTTTGGCTTTAAGCTATTCTTATTTTATTATTCCTTATTGTTTATATAAAATGCAGACGAAAACAAGCAGAAAACTGTACATCTGCAATTAAAACAACGCCACACAATCATGGAGCATAAGGTTGGTATACACCGAAAAAAATCTACCAAGGAACGCAATGTTTTGGCGTCAATTTAAAACATTTAAAATGCATGAAATGGAAATCTCTTTCGGCATTTCGACTATTCTATACATAAAAAATTTCCTTGTCCAAAAGGCTATTTTGAAACTCTAACATGATAAAAGCTATTTGTATCCGGATGAATACAGTTTTTTTACAGACTTTTTCGATGCTGTTCGATTACTTTACAGTTTTTCGACAGTTTTTGTTTCTTCAATACAATTTTATACTTCTAGGCTTCACATAGAAACTGAGAAAATTTTATATATTATATGTATATACTTTGTAAAATTTAACATATTGCTGAGTAAAATTTTTACACATTGCTGACTGAAATAAATTAAGCAATTTAATTTCGTGGTTAAAATAAAAGAAATCGATTAACTTTATTAGAGAAATTATTTAAGCAAAATGCCAAGAAGCATGTTGAAGATTATAAACACAAATGGAATAAAATTGTATAGCTTATTTTTTACACATTACTATGTAAAATTTGCACACAGAAATGTGACATAAAGTGACTAAAATTTTCCATATCTAAGAGTACTGAGAGAATTTTACACATTTCCGTGTAAATTCTACACATTGATGAGAGAATTTTATACATTCACGGAGAAAAAAAATAGTAACTGCTACGTTATTTCTCATAAATTTTACCAGAATTTCAAGTCAGAGAAGTGACAACTTCACACCGAAATAAATTTCACCTTACTGTTTAGTCAATTCAGAATGTATTCTTGCTAGTAATTTTTTTTTGAAAAAATTTACGTTTTGAATTTTTCCTCTGTGTACTCGTCGTTATATTGACCCTTCTTTTACCCCAACAACAAGTACTAACTTGCAGTGAAACCAACAAAAGGACTCAGCTTGCAAAGTGGTCGCAAACGAATGGTTGGAAAAAGTGCCCCACAAATGTGCTGGTCAAAAAAACTTGAAAATTGTGCATAGCACCGAACTTGGCAATTGTCACCCACCCCTCCACCATAGATAGTGAAAGCAGAAGCAGCAGTACTTGCTAATTTTCAACTCTGTCGCACATAATGGTTTGTCGTTTTCTAATTAGGTTAAGTGGTGTGAAACTCGCTCACTTAGTTTTCCTGTCCCAACTAATTTTTTATCTCTTTTTAGAAATCTTAGTGTCCGATGCTTGCAAGGTTCCTTATGTAGTGTAATAATATAATGTTGGCAATACTGCAGCACTTGAAAATTTGTCACTGTTTACCGTTTTTTTTTTTTTTTTTGAACTTTCTATGCAATTTTCAGACGGCGTTTTTTCCTGACAAATTTGCGGTGTCTATTCAGCATTGGCGTGCCATACACTTGCAGTTCTTTTCCTTGCAATTTGCATTTGCGATTACATCTGCAAGGATATCTAACTCGAAATTTCTTCTTGGAATTCCATTTGTTCCTTGCAGACATTCGAATTTAAATAAACTAAAAGTTTGGTTGAAAAATTACCAGCATGGTAAAAATTTAATGGATGCGTAGTTGTAAAGTTGACAAAACTTTGTACTCTTCAAAGAAACCAAGTTTTATTTTGATTGCAAATAGACTGGATCGCAGTGGGTCTATCACAACTTTAATGAAAACAAATAACAACAGAAGACTTTCTTAATATTCTTCAAAACTTGACCACACATATGTTTGGGAAAATTTTGAAAGAGCTCGGAATTTTGTTTGAAAAAAAAAAAAATAAATTTTGTTTGCAAGTTTATATGGCGCTTATGAACAATACTGTATATGCGATATCGCTGTAAGAGGCAATTTAAGATATGAGCTGTTTATCATGAAATTAGGGCAAGTCCATTTTTAAAAAAATTTTGATAATATTGTACTTAATGAGGCATGTTCTGAAATCCGATTTACTTCGGAATTGGAGTGAAAGCAGTTTTCAAGAGCTCTCTCTGCTAATGGTTCCTATTTGATTTATTGAAACATAAATCCGATTTGGAGTTAATTAGCGAAATTCGGAGCTCTTGAAAATTGCTCTCATTCCGATTTCGAAGTGAATCGAATTTCAGATAATGCCTGACAGTGAATCTGCATTTTTTTGACCATAGATTTTTTACATATAAAAAGATCATATTCAGGCATGTTCTCAAATCCGAATGGTGCAGTCCATATTATTGTAGTAACGTTAGCATTTTACTTCGGAATCCGGCAAAACTGCTCCGATTTTGATAACTTTTTTTTTTAAAAATGTGTGGAATTAAAATAAGTTTAACCTTTGCAATTTAGAAATGTGCGATCTGTTTATCTACTATACAAAAATGAGATTTTCTTTGTTTGTATTTTATTCCTTATAATGAAACTTTCGCAGTACCTTAGTATTGGAAAATGCTCTATCAAAGGCTAAAAAAGTGAGCGGTGACACGCCCCCCAAAAACATAATTCATCATATCTCCGAAACTTCTTGACTAACTGCCATACCTAAATTGGAGCGTCAGCGTTATTTTACTGTCAAAAATATCTCATGTACATACAATTTGTATGGCGCATACCGATATTGCCAACGCTCAACGCTCAGCTATTAGAATTTCCAATTTTGATAAAGCGTTATGGAGTGAAGTTAGCTGCAGAAAAGTAAAAAAAGAGACATCAATACGAATTTGACAAACAAATGACTTCAACGCAACGCTCTTTATTTCGGTATGGCGCTTGACGCTTTTGTGTAACGTTAAATAACGCAACGCCTGACGCTCCAATTTAGGCATGGCAATAAAGTAGCTAAAATTTGGTACATACATGTACGTAAAATAATGTTCACTGAAAAATGGGTGATGACGCGCCTTAAAAAAAGTCATATATCTAAAAAAATGTTTGACACAAATGGATGAGATTTAAAAAAAAACGGATAGGTGAAGTACCGAGATATGCTAATTTATTTTATATTTCAATTTTATAAAATAGGGTAGAACGGGATTAAATCGCCACGGGGTTAAGCAACCAATTGCCTCTAATTTTTTTTAATAAAGTCGAATCGAACGACCGTTGGTACAGTAGATAGTGATCGATAAAACGCAACTTTGGCAAAAGGTTCCACTACCGCACGTGTGTTATAACAATAGTTCTGACGAAAGAAATATTTGACGCGTCCTTGCCGCAATATTTTCAGTAGACAAAAGTTCAAAATTCCACAAATCAGTGAAGTGCAGAAAGAAAGAAAAGTGTTTTCTAAGAGCAGAATTACATGTTGAATCCAAATCTGTAATTGGTTTTACAAAATTTAAATTTGTTAAAAAGTTATTCGCCTTAAAATAAACAAAAGCACGTGGAGTTTACCAAAAAGAGAAACAGGCATTGGTGACCACGGTAAGGTCGGAAAAAAGCTTCTAAAGAAATTTTCTGAGCAAATACGAAGACACGGCAGTCAAAAGCAATACTTGTCGCTCCAAAACAAGTCGTGCAAGAAAAGTAGTATACGTTGAGGAAAGTGACGCAAGCGATTAATAAAGCTCAAGAGAAACTTTTTCAAGTTAATTTTGTTATTTTGTAAAATTCTGATAGAATAAAAACCCTTAAAATAGCAATGTTGGTTACTTTTATTATAAAAAGAAAGTTACCAGGTGGGGTAAAACAACCATTTCACACTTTTTGTTCAAATGCAAATACCGGATAAGCAATGCGAGTTTGAAAAAAATGTTTGTATGAATTTTGTAACAAGGGGTTCAACAAACCAGGAACATTTGAAATTTTCAAATTATTATCATAAACAAAGTTTTTACAGAGTGCCAAACACAAATGTGGTTGTTTAACCCCGTTCTACCCTACAAGCATACGTTAGTATGTATCTCTCTGCACTTATCTGATTATATTCGTTTTACGACCAGCTTATTTTACTCATAATTGTAGGTTTCCTACCAAATTTCATCAAAATAACGTAAACGTATATAGTTCGCGTGATATAACATCTTAAAGTGTTTAATCGTGGAAAAGTGGGCGTGGCACTCATTTCATTTCGACAATTTATTGACCAGTTCGCCACCTACCTACTAAATTTCATCAAAATAGCTTGTATAGTTTGCAAGATATAACATAAAGTACCTGGAGACCGATCCCTGCTCGGTCAACAATCTGATTAAATTATTTTAGTCAATGTTTTTATTCATAGCTATTTTTTATTATGAAAATTGTACCTTTTCACCTCTAATGGACATGCTTTCAAAATGATAAACAAACCGATTAGAATAATAATAAGAAAAAACCCGGAAAGTATCAAAAACTCAATTTTTTTTTTTTTTTTGTGAAATAGAATGCCCTGAAATAAATAAATGGGATATGCCACGCACCTAAAATATTTCATTTTTTGTATGGGGGCTGAAATATCTTATCTGCAAAGGATAAATAAGAGTCTTATTGAAAAAATCCGGAAGGATATTTTGATAAGGAAGAGTTTGGCTATTCGATGCTATTAATAAAAAAGAATTTCACCTTTTCTTGTAGCTACGCTGTAAGACTGAACACAGCGATTTGTTCAACTTCAAGCAAGGATATTTCAAAATCCTGCAGGTATGTATAATGACAGTTCTGCTGATAAAGACGGATTCAGCGTCAAAAAGTTAATAAGACTTCATAAAATAATTTAAAAGTTCATTCCATTTTTTTTTTTTTGTGCCTGAGTTATTAACCAAAACTTTTATTTTGATAAAACGTGGGCGTGGCAATTATTGAACAAAGCCTACTTTTCGTTATGCTTTAGATACTAATGATCCAAATCTGCATACCAAATTTCATCAAAATATGTTTTACCATTTGCGGGAAATAGCATTTAATGTGTTTTACTTGTATGGGAGGTTCCACGAGCACCAGCGATATTTTAACCACTTTCAAGTCGTAGATGCCTATTAGTAAGTAAACTCCCTACAGTTAAATTCAGAAAGATTGCTCTAGTAGTTTTCTTTTTATAGCGTATTATATTTTTGTGGGCGGTGCGGTGTGGGCGCCCTTTAACGAATATTCCCAATATAACGACATATCACATATTAATCCTTGTTTGCAGTGGTAACTTCTCCTTAATTTTCATTAAAATTGTTGGAGTCGTTTTCGATTAATATTGAATAAAATTTTCAATGGTTAAAAAGGAGGCGTGGTACTTCTTCGATACTACCCACTTTTCGGTTATTAAAAGGCATTGATAAGCAGTACGTACATACCTAATTTTATTACAATATCTTGTAAAATTTGCGAAAAATAGCATTTAACGTATTTTTCTTGTATGGGAGATTCCATGCGCAACGGCGATATTTTGCCCACATTACGATCAGAGATGCCCTATAGCAATAAAGCTCCTCACAGTTAATTTCAGAATTTTAGCTTTATTGGTTTTCTTTTTATACCGTTTTATATTTTTGTGGGCGATGCCACGCCTTCAACGAGTAGAGGTCATTAGGAGAAATAATGCTCACTGAAAAAGTAGGCGATGAACACTGTTCATTGCACAGTGCGGCAAAATCCAAAAATCCTGGCCAAAAGTCGAAAGAACAACCGTAGAGCTTTCAAACTAGGCAAGCGTGGTTCTTAAAAATTTCGTAACCATATATGTAAATTTGGACAAAACTGACCAACGGGCACGCCCACCTCCCATATGGCATGAAATTAATTTAGGAAAAAAAAAGCATATAACCAATTTATTATGATTGCAAAAAATGGGCTTGGTCGAAACCCAAGTTCACCCACCTCTCATGTAATCTAAAATCAAAACTTAAGCATTTTGAATCAGAAATTTTTTAAATTTAATAGAAGAGCATTTTCAAAGGGAATGAGCCTAGTCCAAAAATTAATACGCCCACCACTACTTCGGAAATAACAGAAAAAACCGGTCTAGGAAAATATCAAGAGAAAAAACGAAATAAATATACTTCATATGATGTTGGTATCCTCGGATCCGATAATCTTCTCGTTCAGAAAAAATCAAAAAAAAAAAACCGATCCAGCCTTTCTGAAAATGTTATAAAGCTTTTGAAAAGTTTCAATAAAAATGATCATGATAGTGATACCGAGGGGATGGAAACTGAGGGCAGTGACTTAGATTCGACATAAAATTAGTCTTCTTTCACGGCGTGCCTTAACCTGTTTTAAATCGAACGTTGTAGCACATCAAATTCTTTTCCAGATTCCTTTTACGTATACTTATCGTTCAAACGATGTATAGAAAAATTTTTACTTGTGACTCCTCGACTAAATTTTGATATAATCTCTTTTCCAATTGTGGCATTTTCCCATACAAAAAAAAAAAAATAAAAATTTTAACTACATTAAACAAAAATCAAAATAATCACATATAATGTGTTTTGCATTGTTTAACGCGAATCCAACCTCAGAATCGCGCTATCGTGTATAGTTTTTGAGATATTCTAACCTAAAAACCAAAAAAAGTCGTTTTTGCCATTTTTTAAGCTATATAACTGTATAAAATATCATTTATTCGTTAAATGTGGTTTAAGTACTTGAAAGCCCTAATCTTTTCGTTTAAAACCTAATCAAAATTATGTTGATATCTTCATGATTCTAAGAGATATCGTAGACCGAAATATTGGCAAAACGGGTTTTTTGCACTTTTGTATCTTTTTGGGTTAGGATATCTTTGAGGAAAAAAAGATATCAACATAATTTAAATTAGGTTTTAAAGGCAAAGATTAGGACTTTAAAATACTTTACCAGATTTAACGAACTGCGCATAGTAAAATGTTTAATTTTGAATGATTTTCAAGACGCGATATCTCATGAACGGTAAGTCGGACGAAAAAACAGTTCGGAGAGATCCTTACAGGGAATTGAACGTTCTGAAAAATGCGAGAAATTGTTTTTTTCTAGAACTAACCGTTTTGGAGATTTTTTGAAAAAACGTTTTTTTCTAAATTTCAGGTTCGTTATAAAAATATCTCCTAAACTATAGGTCATCTGAAAAAAATATCACATGTGATTTGAAGTGCAAGTAGTTCCTTATAAACAAATATTTGTACTTTAAACGTGTGGCTCACCGTTCATGAGTTATCATAATTTTAAGCTCAACACTGTGCCTACTCAAGAGCGGCATGCACAATTTACTATTGTAATTGTTTTTCAAATTTTGAATTAGGATATCTCCTGAGTTATAAGTCGTACGGAAACAATTAAGAAGTCATTTTTATAGAAAGCTACAAAATTACGCCACAATATTTTTCTCTTAATGTAACCGTTAAAGAGATATTTGTAAAAAACTGTTTTTGACGCCATTTTTCCAAAATGGCGGCGCGAGCGAATACGATTCGAGGTAGCAAAGTTGAAATTCTAAAAGAGCACATCGAAATCTATAAAATAACTCATTTGCTAAAATCCCGCAAAACTTTCCAGGTAAATGACTGTACTATAACTTTGATCACAATTTTCGATACTAAACAGTTTTCTATGTTCTGATTGGTTTTGCCGCACTGTGCGTTGCTGATGGTTTAATTACGCACAACACGTTAAAATCAAATATCCATTCAAATAAAATTTGGCGGAAAAACCAGCATAAATAGCTAATAGTCTAAATTTTAGCTAAGTAAGCTGTTAAATATAACACGGTGTCGCAGAGTTTTGCATTTTGGTCACAAATTAATTGAATTTTGCTTTCGTATTATTCTTTGCGACGCATAATTTATTAGTTTTAATTAAATTAGATTTTTCATCAGAAAACCATGAGCAGCAGTTTTTTTTTTTTCAAAAGTACCGCAAAATGCACTAATTCATTTGCATTTATTTTAACAGTTATAAAAATAAAACGCATACAGACACAAACACAGTGACTTGTACATACAGTGATGGAATTTTGTCTTTTAAATGTGCAAAATTCAGTGCTGAGTCAAAAGTACTTTTCGTTAAGGTTTTTCTATAATGACTCGGTGTGCTACGTATACCTTCTCTCGAAAGCCATGTTAATTAATGATATCTTGATCTGTGTAGAAAGTGATTTTGCTCAGTCCGAATACAATTTTTACCGGCATTACAGACTTTTTGACTCAGAACTCCTGCAAAAATATTACCCATTATGTCATATGCATAAGTTTGCTTAAAAAGATGTAAGGATCGTACAGTCCATCATGTCGATATTTTATCAAGATAAAAGGGGTAAATTTTGATCCCACTAAAAAATATCCAAGCGTAAACTTTTAAAATCCATTGTCAGAACCTTGTTTTTTCGGGTTAACAGCGTTATAAAATAAATACATAGTTCCAACTTTTGTGTTTCCTCAGTAAAAAGTTTGAAAATAATTGGTACAATGCATTGGTGCAAATGCGAAGTGTTTCAAATCTAGGCATCCAATTTTTAACTACATACATCATTAAACCTCATTTTATTCTCAATGTTTCAAAAACATAAGATTATTTCGCGTAATTTTTAAAATCGAAACTTTAAAATGTCGTCTGCATGTGAAACACATTCATTGGTCACTTCTACCTCACAATATCTATACATAAATACGTGAAGGGTTTTTTTTTGTTCCCGTTTTACTAGCTAACCATATAACCGATTTTCGAAATTTTTTTTATGAAAGGTACTGTGGTGTAGAATGCACAAAACCAAACAGTACAAAACCGACAGTACACCAAAAAATATGAGATACCTGTTCTCCCGTTTTGCACCTACACGTGCAGTTTTCTTTTTTTAGGTATCGACACATTTTTTGCCAGAATGTGATTTTTTCGGAAAAATAATCATTTTCTCAGGCTCATATTTTGCAAACCGTTCGGAATTCCCGGAGGAAAAAGGTAAAAAAAGTCGACTTTTTTCAGCATTTTTGTGATTTTAACCTTGAAGATGAAATTTTTTCGATTTTATGGATGGCCATGACAAGAGCTACAACTTTGCTTAAGAGAAAAAAACAAAATTCCGAACGGTTTGCAAACTATAAGCCTGAGAAAATGATTATTTTTCCAAAAAATCACATTTTGGCAAAAATGAGTCAATGCCCAAAAAAAAAAAATTTCAAGTATAGGGAGAACAGATATCTCATATTTGTTGGTGTACTATCGCGGGGAGTTAGTGGACATTGGTTATATTTGTATGTGTTGCACTGTATTATCCTCATTAGTTGCCATTAAGGTATTTAAAAACTGGATCAAAGTTTCACATACAATTACAACAATAACAGCACCCACATGCACTGATATTTTAGATGTTTTTCGATATTTTGGACTTTTACCGATAATTTGGATGTTTTTCGATACTTTTGGACTTTTACCGATATTTTGGATGTTTGTCGATACTTTTGGACTCTTACCGACATTTTGGATGCTTTTCGATACTTTTGTACTATTACTGCTATTTTGAATGTTTTTCGATACCTTGGACTTTAATCGATATTTTAGATGTTTCTCGATACTTTTGCACTTTTGCCGACATATTGGATGTACATATTTCGATACTGTTGGGCTCTTCAACCGATATTTTGGATGTTTCTCGATACTTTTGCACTTTTACCGATTTTGGATGTTTTTCGATACTTTCTGAGCTCTTTTTGATATTTTGGATGTTTTTGATACTTTTGGACCTAATTCGATTTTTTGATGTTTTTCGATACTTTTGGACTTTTACTGATACTTTGAATGTTTGTCGATACTTTTGGACTTGTACCAATATTTTGGATGTTTTTCAATACTTTCGGTTTTTTTTTTTTTTAATATTTACCGATGGTTTGGATGTTTATAGATACTTTCGGATTTGAACCGATATTTTTCTATACTTTAGGACTTTTACCAAAATTTCGGATGTTTCGCGATTCTTCTTGCTTTTCACAGATATTTTGGATGTTTTTTGATACTTTTGGACGCTCGCTTATTCCTATTAGTATGTTATTCTTTTTGGGTTTTTTTAATAAGTGCTTATAGTAGGAGATACGAATAAGGAGAGATTTTCACTCATCTGTTTAATGGATGAAACCTATTTTTTATGAAAGTAAATACGTTTAGAAACATATTGTGAGTGGGTTGCCTAAAAAAAATCCTGGCAAGGCTATGGTTCATTCCATATTGAAAAGTGGATTTTTTTCAAAAAATCCACTCATCTGTTTAATGAAAAAATCATATACCATTCGAAAGTTTAGAGCCTCTACAATATGTAAAAGTAGGGTTGCCTATTTTTTTCCTGGCAAGGCATAGGGTTGCCAGGCTTTAAAAGGTCGGCCAAAACCACAAATTTCACTCATCTGTTTAATGAAAAAATTATATACCATTCGAAAGCTTAGAGCCTCTACAATATGTTAAAGTAGGGTTGCCTATTTTTTTCCTGGCAAGGCATAGGGTTGCCAGGCTTTAAAAGGTCAGTCAATACCACAAATTTGCACTATGCGTTTAAAAAAA